>CAKAOH010022321.1:0-22745 GCA_916701665.1 Sebastiscus tertius
AAAAAAACAGGAACAAGGATGCAAATGAGAGAGAGAGATGAGGAAAGAGAGAGAGAGAGAGAGAGGAGATGTTTGCTTGAGAAAAGTTTCTGTTGACCTGAATATGGATGCGTTGTTCAGCTTTGTTCAAAGAGGAGAAGAAGTCTTTCTCCACAGTTGGTTAGTTAGTTTCTCTTCATGGTGCAGCTACAAGTTTCAACTCAATGCGATACGCCCATCTGCTGCATTGTATCGTATGGAAGGTATTGAACGCAGCAGGAGCGTAGCGACAAGGGACATGAAGGGTGTGTGTGTGTGTGTGTGTTTATGGGAGAGACAAACACAGTGTGTGTCTCCGAGTGTGTGTACGTGTTCTTTGTAAATGCCAAGGCATCCTGCGTGCCTCCATCCCGTGTCTCCGTGGTTACGCTGGGTGTGATATGTACTGGATGTGACACAGACGCTGCAGCATCCTGGACCGCCTCTGGACACGGGGATGAGAGTGTGTGTGTGTGTGTGTGTGTGTGTGTGTGTGTGTGTGTGTGTGTGTGTGTGTGTGTGTGTGTGTGTGTGTGTGTGTGTGTGATGACAAGGACGCCGTTACCTTCAAAGTCCCAGGATGCCAACTAACTATTCAAACACGGCTCTGCATCCCGTACCTGCTGACTTCCACCTCCCGTCTCTCCCTCCCAAACATCATCAGCGTCTCTCTACCTTTTCCCTTTTCCTCTCATCCCTCTCTCTCTCTCTCTTCCCCTCCCTCTCTCTCTCTCGCCATATGGAAACTATTACCGCCGTTGTCGTTTCTCACCACCAACATTCCTGAGGGCTTTCCAGCGCTCACTGACTTTACATCAACCTTGTGCTCCTCTCTCCTTGTTCACGCTGCTCTTCAGAGTTAGCTTATCTCTCATTCTGTCTCTCCTCTTTTTTCTATTTAACCCTTCAGCATCCAGCTGTCCTCTTCAAGTCCAATATATATGAAGATTTAAAGCTGCATTCATTGCTTTTTTATAGGGCTACTGGAGTAACAAAAACATTTAAATGTCATCACCTTGTTATACGGTAGCAAACTATTACAAATTTAGCCACGTTAGCATCAATTAGAAGTCGTTTTAGCTCCGTTTTGGTCTCCACCAATCCCTGAGGGGAATATTAGGCTCTTTAGCTGCTAAATGCTCCACTATGTTCACCAGCTAGTTGCTAGCTTTTCCGTCTCGTGCTTGGTGCTGGGCAAGTAGTTGCTTTATTAGAGCTTTTTCCCTGAAAATGGCTTCCTGCTGCGACTGGAAATGAAGTTGGTGAGAGCGGAGTTTATGAACCAGAAAACCAGAACAGTGAGACGCTAAAAGACTCTTTGGGGCTTAGAAGAACAGCAGAGGTGGTGATCAATCTCTGTGGGTTCATCACTATAAGCAACCCCGTTCACATTACGTATTTGATCCAAAAAAAATATTTATTAGCGCACCTTTAAGGTTGGAAAAATCAGTTGTTTTCTATGACTGTACCATTCCAACAAATGCTAATATTCCTCATGTTTTGTGTATTATTTTATACACATTTTGGCCCAAATTTAGTCCGACATAACACAATGTTCTGCAGGTTTAAGTTAAGTTTGGCTCCGCGGCATATGTTTGTGCTGACTGACCTACCAGTAGAACGGTGTGATTGAAGAGGATAAGTTAAATAGCAGACATTTGCTCAAGATGTGCTCTTTACATCCACCTTTTTCGAACTAAACGGATGCTAATTTACAAAACAAAAGTTCTTGGATGAAAACCCAGCTTGTAACTTTCTCTCTCTCTTCCTCTCCCCCGCTGAACTCACATCCATTCCACCATTTCATCCATAATAGAAATGTTCGGAGGTATCTGGGCCATGCCTTCTAGAGAGACTCAAACTCTCATCAATTTACATTATAGCTCTCTCGTTCCCCCTCTCTGTCTCTCCCTAACCCCTCTCCGTCTCCCTCTATTTCGCACAAATTGTATCTCTATCCCTCTCCGGCTCTATACACACAGTCAAAGACCACTTTCTGCAGCTCTTCTCCAGGGTATATGGTTCTTTAATGAAGACAGTAATCATGATTATGGATATTTTAAAACCCTCTGTCTGCCCCGTGCACTGACGGAAGCAGAGCATCTGCATGATGCTGAATTTCAAATAACTAAGTTATGAGCATCGATTATTAATTCCAAGAACAGCTTAAGATGACAAATATTGTGTCACAGATGATGCAGCAACTGGAAAACGTCCTTTAACTTGACGCTACAGCGAGGATCTAAGGCGCTTTATGAATTTTCAATGAACAATTTAGTGCTCTCAGACTGATATATGAGTAAATTATTCTGTAAAAACATGAATGAGGTATTAATTCAGCAATATTTCATAGGATGACCTCACACTGATACAGCTGCAGATGATAATGGCGTTTTTTTTTTTTTAATGCAAGGCCTCAAGTTCAACCTGCAAAATGGGCTTCAAAGAGGCTTGTACCTGCGGTGGAAAAAGCCCTTTTTGGATTACAGAACCGATATCAAAGATGAGGTCAAGATTAAAGCACGAGAGGAATTTAAAAGCTCCTGAATCTTTTATTGTAAACTTACCAGACGGGACGATGTAGGTGAGATGTTCGGAGCGCAACCGGTCAATTTGACGGAGCCGCCGTTTTTACAAATACTGTGTCAAAGAGAGAATGTTTTATGTACTCCCGAGCATGTGTTTTACATTACACATGGCTGGTGTTTCACAGCGTATAGGGGTACTGATTACTACAGCAGAACAGTGGAAAACGATAGCCGCCGCAGTCCCCTCTCTGTGTGGGTTGCTCCATCGTAGCAAGTGATTTAATCCAGCGGCCGAGGCTTGGAATAATATTTTTCTTAAAGTAGGTAAAACAGTCTGTAAGTAGAGTGAGATAATTTTACCTTTCCAGATCTCTTGAATCATTCTCCTCACACCAGAGGAGTGTTTTTTTAATTCTTTAACATTACTTTGAAAGGAAATTAGTTAAAGCAAATGAAAGTGCGTCGGCGGTAAAGTTAAAAGTGCGGTTTTAAAGGTTCCATGTGGGGCTTAAATGACATGTTCGAAATGGACGTCTTCCGCTGCGTGTGTGTGCTCATTGTGGCATTCTTTGGATAAGCACCTCTCCTGCAAATGAGACCCGGCGGATTTACTTTAGACAGCTACTAGATGGCCTGCAGGTGTTGCAGCTCAGCGGGTGTGTGCGCGGCCGTCCCATAGAGTGTGTGTTCTCGCCGTAGCCGATCGGTTTGCTACTCTTTAGCGTGCGTGCTCCCCTGCCGTGCGTCTGACAGCGTGTGTACATTAAAAGAGGAGGGGGGGGGGTGCACTCAGGAGCCCCTGTGTGTGTGATTACGCTGTGTATACCATGAGATTAGTGCAGACAGCTTTATGCGCAGGGCCCGCCATAAATCTCCGCCACCGAACCGAACACCGCCGTCGTTTATTATTCCCTAATAGATCGGTGCTCTGCTGTCTCTCCTCGGCTCACACCGGGTTGTGGTTATAGCTCAAGGACGAAACCCCCGCAGAGGATGGAGGGAGGTCAAAGTTGACGTGGAGTTTTGGAGTAAATCCGCCACGCTGATTTCATTTTGCCATCTTCAGTGTCCTTCTCCTCTCCCTTTTCTTCATCCTTCTGTTTGTTTGTTTTTTGCGCTTTTTTCCACATTATGTTCTGTTGCAATCTGTTCTTGCTCTCTTTGTCCTTATGTGTGATGCTTTATCACTTTGAATCCCACGTCTCTCTTTTGCCTCCCGCCTCATTCTTTCACCATCTCCAGTATCTTCGTTTTTTTTTTTTTTTTCTTCATTTTTCTCTCATGGACTCGCACTCGTCTGCCCTCCCTCACCCCGCCTTCCCCTTCATATTCTCATGTTCACACAGACATACACTGGCACACACACACACCGCCCTTGTCTCCCCGCCCCCGCCCCCCCGCCGGCTGCACCTGTGTGCCCGGCTTTTGGTCCGGACACGGCTCGGGTTGCCGCTGTGGAATCTGGGAAATGTTCGAGCTGTCCGATACGCCGCCCAGAGCAGGTACAACTGCAGACGACATGCAGATGGACACGAGAAAAAGACACACACATGGAGCTCACAGAAAAAAAACAGCATCCAGGAAGCTGGCTTTTAAATGTTTGGTTTTGAATTTTATTGGAAATCAATTAGAAACCATCTCTTAGTGATGTAAAATGTAAGTTTATATGTTGACAACTGCGTTAAAAAGGGTGGGAGAGGACTGGAGGGTGAGAAGCAGGAGGTGTAAGAGGTCGGGAGGGGGAGGTCAGGCAGACTGACACTTGAGTCTTCTCAGCTCAGCCCGGGGGTCGCGGCGGGGCGACGCTTGGGTTGAGAAAATGATGTTTCTGCCCTCATAAAAGAGCTGCAGAGAAGAAAAGAAAGGAAAGCCCCCCCCCTCCCTTCCATCTCTTCTTCCTCCTCCTCCTCTTTCTCCTCTTCCCCCCTCAGTGTCACCTCTGGCCCCCTCCAACCCCATGTTTCAAAGTGTGGCCACATGAATGGCTCTATTGTTAACGGCTGAGAAAAAAAGGGGAAGGGGGGGAGAGAGAGAGAGAGGGAGAGAGAGAGTGGACAGCCGAAAAGAGATGAGGGAGAGTGAGAGGGAGAAAAAAAAGCAGACACTCGGAGACAGAGAGAGTGTCTCTGTCTGAGCAAAATGTGGCAAAAAAAAAAAAAAGCCGAGTAAAGGGCTCAGGGCTGTGTCTCAATGGGATGATTTATTTAGACGTGGTAGCAGACGAACTCCATAAAGTTGTTTATAAGTTCACCTCACTTCACTTCCCCCTCCTCTCTTCTGCACTTCTCCACTGGAAGTGTGCTTCACAGCATCACAGCACGGCAGACGGGGAGATTCACGACGCCCACAAACCTTTTAAGGTGGATGATTTAAAGCTGGAGTAGGCAAGGGAGAGCAAATATGATTTAAAAAAAAAGTTATTTTTATAAAACGGTCACTTTATCCTGACAGTAGTGTGTGAGACCGGTAATCTGATGTGCCTCAGTGTCCTCCGGTGCTCCTAATGGCATCTGCAAGATTTCACAGACCGGAGGAATACAAGCAGTAAGAGCCGAGCTGGAGCCTTGCCGTCTCTGAGCAGCTGTCAATCAATCGCAAACTCCAATCAAATACGAATCGATATTCTGTAATGCCTATTTCTCAGGTAAAATGTTTTCAGAAACATCTCGTAGTGTACTGTTTAGCTGTAAAATGAGAAGAAAGTTTGTGACCCGGCAGCCATGTTGAGATCAGTTGAGGAAATACCAAGCACCGCCCACCAGCCGGAGCACACTTTCTAATTTTACAGCTAAAAAGTACACTACAAGATGTTTCTAAAAACATTTTACACGAGAAATAGGCATTACAGTAACAGAATATTGATTCATATTTGATCAGCGCTGCCTAGTTTGACCGTCTGATTGGAGTTTGCGAGTGATTGACAGCTGCCTCCGTTGAATGAACAGCCAATAGGAACGCTCTCTCTCTGAAATGACTTGGCTAGGTTATTTAAAGCCTGAAAACAGAGCCATGAGGAGGTGCAGAAGTCTAGTTTTTTTCTCACAACACTTGAATTACAATATGCTAAAAGGTTATTATGGAATTTTTGCCCAATGATGCCAAAAATATTCTACCTACTGCCGCTTTAATGCATCAAAAACTGTATGTGAGTGGTTGTATCCTCGCCGTTTGAATGCAGTCCAGGTTTGTTGACATTGAGGGCGTCACACGGAGGAGATCCTGCGATAAATGCGCACTATTTTTTTTCTTGCTCTACCAGATGATTAGATTGGGACAAGGTGTCCCTACCTCATCCTGTTTACACACACACACTATCATTCACTCACACACACAAGGTTAACCTGGGTTAACTCAGCAAATCTGACACCCTGAACATGGAGCCTATCAGAAAATTGAGTTCTGTCGCAGCCAGGAATGTGCTGGAATTCAGTTTCCTCCTTCCCTTCTCATTTGTCCTTTCCCTCCTCTCCCACGTGATATTTTAAGGTCTTTTCCTTCAGTGTTTTGTCTCCGTTTCCTTTCTGCTTGTTCGCCACATTTCTTTGTTGTTGCTTCATACCTCGCCTGACATGTTCAATATTTTTTTTTCCACTCCCCTCCCGCTCTCTCTCTCTCTCTCACTTCACTGATTCCTCCCTCTTTCTTTCTTTCTTTCTTTCTTTTTCGAGCACTGCACCTGCCCAGTGGCATTTTACCTTAACACTCATCTCTGTGTGTGTGTGTGTGTGTGTGTGTGTGTGTTTGCTCTGCCATTCTGCAATGCAGCTCGACTGTGACTCAGGGTACCATCAGATACACTCGCAGAATGCGTCATGCAGGAAGCAAAAGGGGCTTGTTTTTATAAGATCGTGCATGTGTGCGTGTGTCAGTGGGTTTCAGTGTTCATGTTTAGGGAAAACTAAACCTGTGTTTGGATGTGGGTGGATGTGTTTGGGCAAACCTTTTGTGTTTAGCAGGAGGGTATTTGTGTGTGTACGTGTGTGTGTACGTGTGTGTGTGTGTGTGTTGAATAGATTTTTCTGTTTAGGCTGTGCAGCAGACGCCTCAGGAACCACCAGCGTGTTTACAGTTCATACTCTATAAATGGTGCGAGTGCAACGGGCTTGCCCGTCTGAAGCCGACAGGAAGGTGAAATATGTGTGTGTGTGTGTGCGTGTACGTGTTGAGTGAAGCTGAGTGCCTGCCTCTCCAGTCTGAGTATTGCCTGATAACCCCGAGTGACCCGGGTAATGAGAAGTGGAACAGTGGCTTCCCAGCAGGCCTCTGGGCCCGCCTCAGCTAAAGCTCCTCCGCCGTTCAGTCTGCTTTCTCGAGTTCCCCCCCTCCGGTGCTCGCCGCCAGCCAAACACGCCAGCAGATAAAGCTTTGCGTCTCAATTTTACAGCAGGTTTGAGGCTATTAGCTGGTAGTGCTAAGAGGTGGATGTAGACAGCATAGAGGGGGGAGGATGTGGTCAGAAAGATGCAGGTACAACAAAGGAGACTCGTAAAATACCTCTGTCTTCGACCTATTAAAACTCTAATAACGTGTCCTGTATAACCTGATATTGCCTTTTATCACATAATGGGGCTTTTGGAAAACAGGTGTGTGTGTCATCTTGCCCTTGTGTTCATTGTCAATATGGTGAGAGAGCGTTGTGTCTTTTATGTCTAAAAACCAGTGAGCAACCTCCAGGTCTGTAAAGTGAAGCCAATGTGCATTGCATTATTTCTAACAGCCAGCAGGGGGCGACTCCTCTGGTTGCAAAAAGAAGTCAGATTGTATAGAAGTCGATGAGAAAATGAGCCTACTCCTCACTTGATTTATTGCCTCAGTAAACATTGTAAACATGAGTTTATGGTCTCAATCTCTAGTTTCAAGTCTTCTTCAATACAGCATGATGTTCATTTAGTAAATTATGGTTCCATTTAGAGTCAGATAGACCATAAAGCAGGGGATGCTTTAGGGCGTGGCTACTTTGTGATTGAAAGGTCACTACCACGGCGTTGTCCGGTTTGGGAGTTGTCCGTGTTTTACAGCTTTAACCCTTTGACAGTGTGTTTTCAGTTCAGTATGGTCACTTAAAAATGTAAAAAGATATTCAGCGTTCGGTTGTACTTAGCTCCACCCTCTTGTGTCACCTCTGGTTGCAAAAAAAATCAAGATGGCGATAGCCAAAATGCCGAACTTGAGGCTTTAAAACCAATGGGTGACGTCTTGGTAACTACGTCCACTTCTTATATACAGTCAGTGTTAAAAACATTGGCAGTTATGGCAAAGTTTGACTTCACACATGTGGATCAGTTTACTTCTCATGGTTAGTGTTAGTGCTACATTGACTTTTGTGACTCTGGAGGGACATTTCTAAGTCTGAGAAAATAACCCTGCTGATGTCATAGTGATGTCATCAGCTATCTGAATTTGGGCTTGGAGACCTCAATAATTTAATGGAAAGCTTGTGTTAAAACTGGGGGTGTTGAGTTTGTACAGATGTGGGCATTTAGCAGATAGAAAGGGTCTAACAAAAATGCTGTTAAGTTGCATTATGGGAAATGTAAGATCCAGTGGTTTTGGAGCTCAACCCACGCAAGGGAAGTCGAGATATCTCAGCCTCTTTTGCTCCAGTTCTGACAAAAAAAATCTGTTTCTCGCAAGTCCCTCAACTTTATGGAAGTAGAATATTGAATTCCTGGAGTACCCCTTTAATTTGCACAATTATATCTGATGAGAAACATGCCTGCAAAGAAAGTGAATGTTATTCCAGATGAGGTTATAACAATAAAAATCAACTTGGCCCCTTTCATCATGTAAATAAATAGTTAATTGGTATGAATATTTGTCAGCTTTCAAGTGGAAGCCAGAAAGAAAATAGTCACTGATTTAAGCTAATTGGACAAATGAAAGCACAATTTGTTGCTAATGTGACATTAGTAGGATCTATTCAGTCTTTTTAACAGCACATTTACAGAGCATAACACCCGGCGTGTTCGTGCTTTGTGATCCTGCATTGTTTATTTTTTAATGGTCAAACAGTTGTCTGACAGCAGAACAGAGAGAATAACTAAGCCGGTTTGAGTGCTGTGACTCCCGAGTGTTCCTGTGGATTTGTTAGAAACAGAAGCGGCGTCTGAGTCAGAGGTAACGGGGAAAAAAATGGGCTTCTTATTAACATTACAGGCATTTTGCTTCCTCCCACTTAAACATCAAAGTGTCACTTAACATTCTGCGAGAAAATCCAGCAAATCTCCTCCTCCTTTTCATCTTTTACCACTGTAAACACTTTACTTCTTTCTGCCAGTTATGTGACATTTTATTTTAACCTGAGATAAAGTCGCTATGCATAGACTTACTTTATGATTTCCCACTGTCAGCCATGCGCGCTAGCATTCAGCGTTAAAGTCACCACAGGCCTCGGGAGCGAAGTTGATGATAACTCATACTATTTGGCCTTATCAGAAAGAGATGGCCCTGTGCTGTGAGGGGGATGACAGAGTTTGAGTCATTTGTTGAGTTTATGCCCCTGTGACTGCTGTGTTTTATGTTCTCTGCTCTGGAGAGACCTCTGAAAGCTGTACAGCCACACAAGTCAGCCCACCGGCCCTCTATATTGCTTTTCAAAAAACACTTTTCATGTCAGCTTCTAAATGGATTTTGACCAATTTGGGTTTTTGCTGATATGCAGAATTCATTTCAATTTCCGTGCGAAATATTCCCTCAAAACCTGCTGCAGTGTTTACTCCCAGGAAAGCCATTTTAACAACATTAAAAAGGACCTATTATGCTCATTTTCAGGTGCATACTTGTATTTTGGATTTCTACTAGAACATGTTTACAAGCTTTAATGCTCAAAAAACGCTTTACTTTTCTCATACCGGCTGCACCTCTTTTCACCCTCTGTCTGAAACGCTCCGTTTTAGCACCTGTCTCTTTAAATCCCCTTCCTGAAAAGCCCAGTCGGCTCTGATTGGTCAGCTGGCCCACTGTTGTGATTGGTCAACCGAACCAAACTCTTCAGACTCTGCTCCAGCTTTGCTCTAACTAGCTTTGTCTGAGGGCGTGCCAAACTAGGCAGTTATAATGCAAATTTGTTACTTGGTGACATCACCATGTTACTGAAGAAAAGGCGGGACTTCAAGCAAGGCGTTTCAGGCAGTCCGGGCAGCCGATTAGACTGTTGTCAGGCTATTAAATAGGCAGTATCAGTCACTATAAGCCCCATAGATGTGGGTCAATAGGGGCCTACTACACCCACTAGTAGGTTTTGTCATTTATTCACATGGTAGATCACTGAAAAAAGGTATAACACAACAGCGACCTCTAGCGACTGTAGTAATTGTGACAGGAGTAGAAGCGGAAGTCAGATGCTGTAGTATAGACAGTGTGAAACCAACAATGTGTAGTTGCCTTTGTGTTCGTAGATATTTTAACCCAAAACACGATAAGTTGTAGTTTTTTTGCCTAAACCTAAAGAAACTCTTTTGTTTGTGTTCAAAATGTAACGTTTCATTCAGTTTTACATGTTTGAACGTGTCGCTTTTAAGTTTAATTTTCACTTTCATCAACGTAGTGGGAGTAGTAGGCCCCTACTGACCCATATCAATGGTGCTTGTAGCGACTGATTACGCCTATTTACTGGCCTGATAACAGTCAAATTAGGCCTTTCAGGAGCAGTGTTTCTGTGAGTAACTCCCTTTGGCGTGGACTTTGGGCTTTGTAACTAAGGGATAAAACACAAAAGTATAATAGGTCCCCTTTAAGACCACATTACATCAAAACTGTTCACTGAAAGCCGCCAATGGTGACGATAATAAACCGTATTCAAGCATATTTCTGTTGGATTTAGTCAAGCTGTTGCATTAGAATCACTTCAGGCTGCAGGTTTCATCCCGTAGATAACAGGTTTCGAATCGCCAGTTAGGCTATAAACAAACAGACTGCACATCATTCATATCAGACGCTGGATGACAGACATCAAAACAACTAATTAGCAAACTAATTAGCTGTACATACCTGTGATTTGGCGTTGGCAGCGCCGTTCTGCTGATCTGCGGCGATAGCTGTCTGCCTGTTTTCTTCCTCTACGGACATGCTTCAGTTCTCACTTCCAAACGTATAAAAAAAAAAAGAAATGAGTGCCAGAAAGAAAAAAAGTTTTTGTTGCTTGCGATATTTCTATTTCATTTACCATGCATACATTCACATGTGTGTATACATTGCAAGTCCTTTTGTTTACTTCACATTTGTTTGCAGTGTTTTGAATTCTCTGTAGCCTCCAGTGAATTCCAGGCTTTTATTTGAATGCCAATATAGCTCCCGTTCCTCCACTTGTGAGTGCCTGAATCCGGTTTTGCATACATTTGTCTACTTCAGAGATGTACATTTTGAGGCTAAGCATAAAGTTAACTAAAGGTAATTTCTGTGGGGTAGTTGTGGTAAGTAGGAAAAAAGCATTTTCTAATAACTGAAGTCTTTTTGTCTTTGGATAGGGGGTTATTTTTCCCATGTGGATCATCAACTGGTGGTTATATTTCCTTACGTTTTTCCACCACTTCACAGGGTCAATAGGGGATTGTGTGTTAAAACTTTATTTGTGCAGTTGATTGCACAGCAGCTCCTCTGTAAAGACACCTGTTCTCAGTGAAGGAGAGGAAATAAGAAAGAAGTAGGAGAAATAAGAGAGGTACAGGACCCATCTGTTGCTCATTCAGCAGCAAGGACAGGTGGCTCTGAACTGGTTTATTTTGCAGGAAGCAAAATACTTCAATTAATCCCTGCCTCCGTTCTTTCTTTCTATTTTCTTCTTCCCGCCATCCAGGTTCAGAGACGATAAGGGCTACGTTCTGTACCCTCAGATCGGGGACCGGCTGGACCTCATCTGCCCGCCGCTGGACACCGCCAGGTCCACGCCGGAGTACGAGTTCTACAAGCTCTACCTCGTGTCGTCGCGGGAGCAGGCGGACCGCTGCGAGGTGATGGGCCCGCCCAACATCGTGCTGACCTGCGACGAGCCCACCCGCGAGCGCCGCTTCACCATCAAGTTCCAGGAGTTCTCGCCCAACCTGTGGGGCCACGAGTTCAAGAGCCTGCACGACTACTACATCATCGGTGAGTTGGGGGAAGAGGAGCGAACGCTGGAGATTATGGGATGGAGAGTGTGTGGTTGTGTGTGTGTGTGTGTGTGTGTGTGTGTGGGGTTGTTATGATTGCATGGCTGATTTCTGATTGTGCCTGAATGTGTTTGTTTATTTCAGTGATGATGGTGATGATTGGGCGGGCGTGTTTAGAGTAATTAGGTTTGAGGATTGTGTGTGATCCGGCCCACGGGTGGATACACTACAGGACTTACACTGCAAGAAATGACCAGATGAGACAGTTGTTTTTCAGGATGTTTCAGGGTTTTTCTTTAATTGACTAGCTTTAATTGATTTCACCTTTATGGGATTAGACTAGGGCTGTAAAGGGGAGACTCTTGGGTACCCATAGAACCCATTTTCATTCACATATCTTGAGCTCAGAGGTCAAGGGACCCCTTTGGAATTGGCAATGCCAGCTTTTCCTCGCCAAAATATAGCGTAAGTTTGGAACATTTTTTAGCCTCCTTTGCAACAAGCTAGTATGACATGGTTGGTAACAATGGATTCCTTATCTAGCTTTAAAACTGAGCCCGCTACAACCTAAAAATCGTAAGTTGCGTTAAAGAAATTTGTATTGACGCAAGGTCTCTTTTTTAAGCAAACGGAAAAAACTAGTTTCATTTTTTTGCAGCGTGGCCTAGGATTTGTCCTTGTGCAACTTGTGTGGGATTCTGTGTTTAGTGAAGTATGGTTACATTTCTAAGAGTGTGTGTCTGTCATTGCTTTGTCCTGCTCTGATGCTGCGCCGGCCTCGGGCCTGTTTATTGTTACTGCCAGCCTTGCTGTGACCGCAAACGGCGGAGCACAGTTTGTTTTGGTTTATTCAGAAGGTTTGTTTGGAGTTAGGCCGCGTGAAGACCCGATGAGGTCATTAAGGGCGAAGCAAGAGTCAAGCGTTTGTATCGGACGAAACGATCTGCAAGTAAAGGTCGCGTCAACCGAAACCTGCGGGTTGTTTTTAAGTACGGACCAAGAGCCAGGAGCATTCAGCGCTCACAACTGGGAGCAATGCACGCAAACACACACACACACACACACACACTTCATGTGCATGTATACACACACTTTCTCGCACACCCACAAGTTTCCAGTACAAACACAAGCGCTGTAAAAACACCCCAGGAGTGAGCGAGTGAGCGGGGTAGACAAAGAGAGAGAGAGACCCTGTTTGATTCCCATAGCTCTCCTCCCACGCACCTGCAAGCTCTATTCACTCAGGTGTGCAAATGCTCTTTTCTCTTCTTTTCATCTGCGGGTACTAGAAAAAAAAACAAAAAAAACCTAAAAAACGACGGAACGAGTAGAGCCAGGAGGAGCAGGAAGCTGGGACAGAGATGGAGAGACAGACCGAGATAGAGAGAGACGGAAAGAGACAAAGAGAATATAAGATCTCTCGAAGTCTGTGAAGTCCCTCATGCCTCTTTGTGTTCTATATTTGTTCGCCGGTTTCAGGTGCGCTCTGGTTTTTTCGCTATCAGTCCTCGTAGCCGGCGTGTTTGTGAAGAGAGGTGAGGCACTGGGCATATTTCTCCTGCTCCCTGCATCATTATCAACACACAAGTATTTCTCTTAGATTAGATACGAGGGCGTGAGATAGCATGCGTCGGTGCAGTAAACCACCACGTACTGTATGCATGTGCACCGAGGGACTCCATGATACAGGAATGTTGCCTCGATAAGTCAGGAGGAAAATTAATGCAATCTGATACCTGCTGATATCTGATTCAATGACTGACAGATGTTGAACAGCCACGTCAAATATGGCTGCAATAAACTGACACTTACAGGATACTTAAAACTACAATTTCTTCATTTAAAATCCATTTATGTGCACATACACGTTTTAAACGACTGGGGTTTTGTATATCTTTATTATTATTATACTTGCCTCGAGTGCTTTATGGTGTACTGTAGTGGAGATTTATCTAGCTCTACGGTACATTTAATGACATCGGTGTATCATTACTATATCTTTTAAAGTCCGCTATACACCCAGTGTTCAATATTTGACAATACATCTTACTTTTATTGAGTTGCAGCCGTGAAACACTGTCCACGTCTCAGAGGTGTTTTCATTATGCGTGGACTTAAAGCTGCAGTTGGTAACTTTAGTAAACAAACTTTTTGTCATATTTGCTCAAACTGTCATGATATCCTGACAGTAGTAGATGAGACAGATAATCTGTGAATAAATCAGGTTCCTCTGCCTCCTTTTAGTGCTCCTAATGTCATTTTTGGTTTTGGATCAGCTGTTTTCAACATGGCTGCCGGATCACAAACTTTCTCATTTTACAGCTAAACAGTACACTACAAGATGATTCTGAAAACATGAAATAGGCAGTAACAGAAATGTAACGCTTCATTCAGTTTATTTAGAGTTAGAACATGTTGGTTTTAAGGTTTGCTTTCACTTTTACAACATAGTAGGTGTAGCAGGCTCCTACTGACCCACATCTATGGTGCTTATAGCGACTGATAACGCCTATTTAATGGCCTGCTTACAGTGAAATCGGGCGCAAAAGGAGGCAGAGGAACATGATTTTTTCACAGATTATCTGTATCATGTATTAATTTCAGGATATAGTGACAGTTTGAGCAAATATGACAAAAAAATATTTTTACTAAAGTTACCAACTGCAACTTTAACACGTTATAAATATTTGAGGTTGATTTTGGTGTCACGCAACCCAAAATTCTGGAGAGGAAAACACGAGTAGTTGCATCATGATGTTCAGAAATCTGCTATTGGGCATCCATAATTCAGAAATACAGTATATACAGGTAGTTTGAAGAGAAGTATATCAGCCAGGGATTGCGTTAGCATTGTCATGGGGGCCTCTGTCGAACAACAATATCTTTTGGCTGTTATGTGTCAAGCCAACAGATGATGTGTTGTTTCCACCTTTGGCTTTCAGCGAGATATTCAAATTTCTCATACTGGTTATGTGTCGAACACACCCAGTCGACTGTTTACACTTAAAAGCCAGTGCACACAAGATGTTTTTTTTCAACATCTGTCTCGAACTTGAGTTTTACGACGACGCAGTAAAATAAAAACAGTCATAAAACCCCTTCGCAAATGTGGCCCGCAGCCTCCATTTTCCCTACCTCCTTTTCTCTACTCCAACTGTGAGTGTCCAGAGATAGAAACACCTTTATCTCTACACACAGACCAGACTGATCGATTGACAGCTCCAGCCCAAATCAATGAGGGCTGCAACACAAGGTCACACACACACAAGTGCACTCACACATTTGAAGAGAGGGAGAGAGAGCGAGAGCGTTGGACAGGTGAAGAGACGGGGGAGTAGCTGATCATAGAGAGCGTTTGGTCCTGATAACTTATTGATAACGTCCGCAGATAGCTTGCGTGCAGTTCTTTGATCATGTGCTCTTAGTGAAGAATTGCGATCCGCCTCTCACCAGAGCTTCTGTGTACTTAATGAGGCTGGGAGATAATTAATAATCTACTGCTCATTTAGAGGAGTAGCGCGTGTGCTGAGTGGTCTTATAGGGAAGATTTCATGCATACTGAACACACGGAGTCCAGTTACAGTAAATGTATGTTTGTGCATGTGTGTGAGGGGCACTAATGCATGCGCAGGCCTCGGGGAAATCCTGTTTAATTAACCTATAGCATAACGTGGTATAATTTGTAAACTGCTGCAAACCATGCAGGCACACACGGAAAGTGTGTGATGTGGTTGGATGGTGGAATAGCAGGAGGAAGCAGGCCATTGGAGGTTAATTTCAAAGTTAAACCTAATACAGATTACCGGTAACTTGCTTTAAGTCCACTTTCCTTTGCCACTGTGATCCTCTTTAGGATTTCATTCCCACGTGATAATTTGTGCTGAGGTCAAGAAGCGGCATCGCTGATCATTTCTAAAGAAAATCATGTTTGTGTCGTGAAAATCTTGCGAGAAACCTGAAAGAAACAATCCAAAGTTTCCTTTGTTTTTGCAGTCACTAATGCATCACACATGCCACTGTTTTGTAATCAGATTACATGAATCCTATTAAATGTAATTCTCAACTTCTGCTTCCTGCGGAGAGGAGCGAAAGAGTGGGGAAATTGATTAGTTCTACTCATTGATTGATGTTTTCATTCATAACACAAGGTCAGAGTTTATGTAAACCCATTTCTCGTCACACTCTTTCTCCCCATCCCTCCCCACCCCCTCTCTCTCTCCCCGTCTGTTTTGTCTGTCTCTCCACCCTTTTAGTTTCTCCTCGCCATTCAGATCCCACCACACACAGACATGCTCAGCACATCAACCCAAAACCGCAGATCAAGCCTTTTCACTGCTTCTAATGAATCCTTTGAAAGCAGGCGCCAGGGCCCTGTGAAACACACACTCTCATTGCATGCATGCACAAACACACACACACACACACACACACACACACACACACACACACACACACACTTACAATCAGAGTGCGGTCTTTATGACGTGTTTTCTTAATGGGAACTGTGGGAGGAAGCCGTCTCCATGAAGCTGATTGCTGCAAGTTAAAGGACGGCGTACACATGGGGGAGAATAGAAGAGTTGTTGTTGTTGTTAAAACTGGTTCAAGATCAGCTGGTTGGACCGCAGAGGGCCAGCCATATAAACGCAAAGGTCTGTCACTGATGGAGTGATGAAGTTGCACCATTGGTCAGCCGAGTGTTGGAGTTTCCTCATTGGCAGTTGCTCTTTCAAAATCAAAAAGCGGGGAACCGTCCTTTATGCAAATGAGCCCGTCCAGCGCGCCATATAGTCGGTTTTAACCGAATCTTGTTAAATGGTCAGTTCATCCAAATTACAAAAAAGACCCCTTCTCACTTACTCCTTGTAGTTTTAGTTTAATTTTCTCAGGTTTGAGGTATTTCCCTGCTGATATACTGTATATATATAAAAAAAATCAACTGCAACATCTCCAGAATCAATGTTAATCTGGATAATCCACAGACCTCAGACTGTGGATTATAGTGTTATTAGATTGTGTTGGAACATCGTTTTTAATCTCTTCTTTTTAACATGAGTCATGTTCAGTTTATGGTCCAAAGTGGCATACAACTTCCATCGTGCACTAAAATGGGCTACAAGACATAATATTATAAGTAACAGGCCCGGCTAGCAGTCACACCAATGTCCTTTCCTTTGGGAGATTGAGTGATGGAAGTGAAGGCTGGAGAGACGTAGAGAGGAAGAGTCACAACAAGGAGGAGAGACGGGGAGGATGTGGGGAAAGAACAAGTTCAGAAGATGTATGTGCAGGAATGAAAAGAAAGAAAAAAGGGGGAAAGAGATAGAAGAAAGATAGATAGAAGAAGATGGCAACCGACAGGTGTGTCTTTGTTTGTGTGTGCTGATGGGAATGGGATGTGAGTGTCAGTCGACACATACACACAGACCCGGCTTCTCATCTGCGGGGTGACACTGAAACAACACGGCCACTTTCAATCACCGCTGCTGCTGTCAGGGGACACACACACACACACACACATACATGTTTGAACACACACCAACGTGCACGCCAGCGGTGAATGATTGCAGGCTCACAGTCAACATACATATGACCTCATATGTGAGTGACCCCTCTCACTCTCACTTTCTCACACACACACACACACACACACACACACACGTCACTAATCTTCCTCAGCGCTCCCACTAACATATGCATGCTCACATCGCCGTACACAGGGGCGCTCTCATAAATATATGCACTCACACACACTTTGGCGTACAAGCAGGGTTGTGGTTGTAAACACACACAAAATAGTCTGAAAATAGCACACACACACACACTCACACACACACACACACTGGTTGCAGTGAACGGGTCAGTCGAAGTGGGACTGCAGTGTTGTTGTTGTTGCACACTCAGGCAGATGGCAGTGTGCATGTGAGTGTGTGTGGTATGAAATTTTGTGTGCGACTATGCGGCTATAGCATGTGCACGTATGCATGTGCCGAATGGACTTGAAGGTATTTTTTTTTTTTCTGTGTTTGTGTGCGCATGAATGACTCCCAGCGGTGTGTTTAGGGAGCAGGGCCCCCGGGGCTTTGCGGAGAGCCTGGTTGCTTGCCGTCGCACAATAGCAGAGATAAACAACCCTCTCCGCCCCTCCCCGCTAATATGAATAATAGAAGAGCTGAGGCCTGCACACCTAGAAAAATAAGTCTGTGTGTTTGTGCATGTTTGCATGCGTGGGGAAAGTTAATGGTGTGTGTTTGTGTAGCGTCTCTTTTCTGCAAACTTTATTTTCTCTCTCTTTGACTTGTTTTCCTCTTCTCTGTTTACCTTTCTTTTCCATCCATCTGTCTCTTTTCCCCTTCGTGTGTGTATTTATATGAATTTCTGTGTCGTTAAATGGCAAATTGTCGGTGTCTGTGTGCGCGACTTGGGACAGGGTGGGGCTCCGTGTGTGTGCGTGTGTGGTCTAATTGTTGGACAGCACGGGGCCGGCACAGCGCGTGCAGACAGCGATGTCGAAGTGTTCAATAATGCAGAGGTACTCGCTGGTTTATTTATCAGGGTTAAGCTGAAATAAATGACACAGAATCCAGATGGGGGGGGGGGGGGGAGAGGACGAGAGAGTGAGAGACAGATGAAGAGAGAGAAAGATGGGGAACATTAGTGAAACGGAGAGTGAAATAGAAGAGAGAGAAGAGACAATGGAGGAGTGGAAGCGGAGAGAAACACTGCACTGCAGCCTAAATGAGCTGCACCTCTCCGCCACTCTGCGTTAGTTTATGATTCGCCGTGTGCATACGTGCGTGGCTGTCTGCGCGAGTGTGTGTATGTGTTTGTCAATGAGCGGCGCACAACTTTCGACTGCAGCGAGGAGAGCGAAAAGTGAGAGACTCAAGGAAAAGGACGGGAGGGCGGGAGGGAGGGAGGAATGAGCAGCTGGGTGGAAGAGGTGGAGAATCCAGGGACTGTGAGAAATCTATATCTGCTGAATATTTGATCAAGTTTAAGCCCTCAGATTTGAGCCTCCTGCCAGGCTCTAAAGCAACCGCAGACACGGGGGAGAGAAGAGGAAGCGGCGGGAAGGAGGGCGAAGGAGGTAGAAACGAGGTGACCACAGCAAGGGGCTTAGAGCCGGGGTTGGGTTTGTTTTATACAGAAGAATCCCACTGAATACTAAATGCTTGTGTAGCACTATATATCCTGTCTCTTCTTCTGTCATAGATAAAGAGATACACTTTAATATGTGTTGGGAAAGTGGTCATACATCTCATTTAAACATTATGTTGGGATATTAAAATGGTTTACACATAGAGAATATTAAGGCTCTGTGCTTTCACCAGATGACGTCTCATTCTCGGCCCATATACGGGTGGCTGCTTTTGTTTTGATAATCTCATCACTGAGAAGGAACCAGAAATCCAACATGACATCAGTCACTCATACTAACCTTATTTATTCGTGACCTTTTGTTTGGTAGATCTTCATCATAAGTCTTATGTGATAAATCTCACCGGATGAAGGAAAACACTGTAACTAAATAATCCAGTAAAGTGACTGACAGGAAGGCCCTGTTTACACCTTCGCATTAGCATGCGTCTTGTAGAGCTGCAACGATTAATCGATTAGTAGTCAACTGTTAAATTAATTGCCAATTATTTTGATTATCCATTAATCAGTTTGAGTACTTTTTTAAGAAAAAAAGTCAAAAATCTCTGATTGCAGCTTCTTAAATGTGAATATTATCTGGTTTCTTTACTCTTCTATAACAGTAAACTGAATATCTTTGAGTTATGGACAAAACAAGACATTTGAGGACGTCATCTTGGGCTTTAATCGACATTTTCCACTGTTTTCTAACATTTAAAAAAGAAGAAAATAATCGACAGATTAATCAACAATGAAAATAATCATTAGTTGCAGCTCTAGTGTCCTGAGTGATCCGATCACAAGTGGACAGCTCTAAGTACGTCAGTTCACACCTAGCATTATGATGCGTCTCCACATGCGTCTCGAGTGACCACTTGTGATCTGAATGTGGTCTGGGCGATCGCATATCTATGCTTCCTCAATTTCTCTTGAGTGCATTCACACCTAGATCTGTGTGATCGGATCACCCAGGATGCGTATTAATGCCAGGTGTGAACAGGACCAAAGCAGACTCTTATGTCCTATGACTTTATGGTGCGCAAAATCTCCGCCAAACTTGCTACCTGTTCATTTTCCTCCGATCCCCATGAATCCATAGTGCACACAAATAAAATTGTGTTACACATTTTTCAACTTCAAGTGTGTTAAGGCTTACACATCTGTTGTGGCACCCGGGGGACATGCCTCGAGTTCGCTCCGAGCTAGCCGCTACCAACTATTTTGAGGTGGACCTGAGACTGCTCTTCTAGCCTGCAACACATTTTTCACACCCCACTAAACACATCGAATTCTCGGGGCGAACCGCCTCAGTTAAACTCTCATGTGTGAAAATAGCCTCAAATACAGTGCAAAAGTGGAAAACGGAATTGAATAGGCCAGCAGGGGTTCGGCGCAAAGGATCCGACTAATTTCCCCTCTCGAGATAAAGTTTATCTGCATCCCTCAATGGACGTGAAGAGGGAGGGGATAGTAGAAAAGATGACTCTATTTAAAAGGGTAGTCGACTCAAGTGTTACAAATGATTAGGCTTTAAATTGCCTCGAGCTGTACTGTATGTATCTTCATTATATGAACACATACTTAAATACAGTATACAGCTCACTGCGAGCGCACTGTAAACATGCAACATACTGCACGTTGACACCTATGGCGTACAAATGAGGTATTTGTGGTAAAGATAATAGGGGAGAGGAGAGGGGAAGGGAGTGAGCTGATGTAAAGTGACACTGGGAGAGAGCGAGGGGATATTTGGGCAAGAAGAGAGAGGGAGAAGAGAAAGGGGAGGAAAAAGATAAAAAAAAAAAAAGATGTGTGTTGAGTGTGAGTAAGAGAAAGTGACAGATCGCCTGGCCGATTTAGGTCAGCAATCAGAGCGGCGCTACTGTCTGTGAGATTGGCTATGCTGTGGTATGTGTGTGATGTTGTGTGTCTGTGTGGGCGGAGGGTGAATTTGTGGGTGTTGGTGTGTTCGTCTGTTTGTGCGGAGGGCTGACTGTGGAGTTTGTGTGTGTGTGTAGTTGTGTGTGTGTGTGGGTGGGGGTTGATTGTGAGTGTGAATACGTCTCTCCTGTTAAAGGTCAGACAAGAAGAATCCCTCCCTAATTGGATTGGGCCTGGTTTACATTGTATGATCCATTTAACCTTCCTACACTGTCTGTCTTGTCTCACGCACACACGCATAGATACACAAACTTTTCTCCGTTCCCCATCGCAGCTTGACAGACAAAGGCGTCATTGTGCCCCTGCCTTCTGTTGAGGAACCTTTTTTGCAGAAGGACGTGTTACCCGGCAATCAGGCGTTGGGGGGGGAGTTTAAAACAAGCGCACCTCTCGGCTGACCTCTGCCATCAGTAGAACGCTTTAGCCTGCTAATATAGCTTTGATTTAGTGTCCAGGTTCATGCAAACATGACCCCTGATCAACATAATGAAAACAGTCACACAGACAGATGCGTAGCCCCGACACACAGATGTGATGTGTGTGTGTGTTTGCTGACACACACAGACAAACTTTGTGTTGAAACGTTTTCTCGATAAACCATCTGTCCTCCCCTTTTAATTTAATGGAATGGTATTTTCTTTCTTTCTGAGAGTAGACTAAAAAATGACTGGAGTAAGGGCATAGTTAGCCTAGCTTAGCATAAAATGTGGAAACAGTTGGAAACTTCTAGCATGGTGCGACATTAGCTGTCTTATTTACATGACGTTTCTTGCTTTCTTTTGGAAAGTGAGACGAAAAGATTGCTGGAGTTGGGCCGTGTTTAGCTTAGCTTAGCATAAAGTATGGAAACAGTTGGAAACTGCTAGCCTGGCGCAACGTTAGCTGTCTTATTTACATGATGTTTCTTGCTTTACTTTGGAAAGTGAGATGAGATGATAGCTGGAGTTAAGTTGTGTTTAGCCTAGCTTAGCATAAAGAGTGGAAACAGTGGGAAACTGCTAGCCTGGCTCCGTCCAAAATACAAAAAAAGCAACATTAGCTGTCCTTTTTACACAGTGTATCTTTCTTTTGGAAAGTGAGATGAGAAGATAGCTGGAGTTGGGCTGTGTTTATCCTAGCTTAGGATAAAGACCGGAAGCAGTGGCAAACAACTAGCATCCTGACTCACAGACAAGAAATTGATATCAATCTTCTTCTCTAACTTTCAGAAAGAAAACTAACGATTCCTTCCAGAGAAAGCAATCAAATGAACTCTGCTGTTGCTTTTCATGGGTTTGTCTATAAGTAACAGGCGTGATCTTTGCCATGTGTGAGGGAGATTATGGTTGTTCTTGGAGTCGAATTGGACCCGACAGCTGTTCGGCAGAAGAAGATGGAGAGGAAGAGGAGGAGCGGGAGGCGGCAAAGTAAATTACAGGGGAAAGAGACGAGCTAGAATAATTTGAGCACGCAAGAAGAAGAGAGGGACGAGGTTGTCTGCGGACGGGGCTGATGAAAGAGACAGTCGAAGAAGACAGTGTTGACACTCAGTGGAGCAAGAGGGCCCACGGCTCAAAGACACAAGGACAAACAATCAGCCGCAAATCCTTTTTAACCACCGTTTAAGCGGCCCTAATTACCCCAAAAAACTCCACAAAGAACATCATTATCACCCTGCGCGCGTGCACGTGCACGCTGTGTGCGCGTGTGCACGTGTACTCCACTTGTTTATCGAAGAGAGATTCATTAGCGGACTGGCTGTTTACTTGTTCTCGACTAATCGTCATTGTTGTGAGATACTTTGGGTGCATTTCACAAATACAACAAGGCATTTTCTGCAATTTTCCTCCCCCCGCCTCTCGCCGTCACAGCCCAAATCCTCCCCCCTCCACACACTCCACCTTTATTGGCTAGAGGATCTCTCTCTCCCTCTCTCAGCCGGGCTTATTTTTACTCTGGGGTCAACTCAAGCCAAAAAAGCTTAATTTGATGCATGTTTGTCCGCTCCGGAGAGCCAATGGTTTTGATAATCGTTTAGAATGCGCAGAACGCA
>CAKAOH010022322.1:0-82152 GCA_916701665.1 Sebastiscus tertius
AGAATATAAGTAAGGGATAATGTTCAGCGACCCGGCCATTGTTGTGAAATAAACTCCTCCAGGGTGATGTCGCCCTGAAAGGGTTTATTTCACAACAATGACCCGCTAGCTGTACATTATATTTGCTTACAGCTACTCACTTAAGAAATCAATAATTTGACACAAAAATGGTCCGCCAGAGTCCGACAACAGAACTGCGCCCATAGCAACGGTCTGCTATACGTAGCAAAGGTCTGCTATACGTAGCAACGGTCTGCTATACGTAGCAAAGGTCTGCTATACGTAGCAACGGTCTGCTATAGATAGCAAAGGTCTGCTATACGTAGCAACGGTCTGCTATAGAGAAATAGACCACAGAACGCCATGATTGATCAATCAGAATTGAGTATTCAACAATGCCGTGTAATAAATATATAAATTATATCTATTTTATGAGCAGATTGATTACAAAGGCATTTTGATCATTTTGTTACATTCCGCATATAACGTAATGTAATGATGTCATCGCGAGCGTACAACGTGATGACGTGAATAGACAGAAGCCTTAACTTTCTGCTGCAAAAAGACTGAATGCTCTAGATCTTATGGTTTTCATTTTAGATTGATTTAAACAGGATCATACCAACAAAGATCTCCCACGGCCGCCCGCGGGGGTTAACCTGCTCGGGTCAGAGGAGAAACAGCTGCCATAAAAGGCTGCAGTTGGTAACTTTAATAAAAAACTACTTTTTTTTGTCACATTTGCTCAAACAGTCAGCATATCCTGACAGATAATGTGTGAAAAAATCTGGTTTTTCTGCCTCCCCTTAGTACTCATAATGGCATTTGCCAGATTCCTCCACACCTGAAGGAAAGAAAACAACCAATCAGAGCCGAGCAGTCTCTAAAGCAGCTGTCAATCACTGCTCATGGAAACATGCAAATGCTTTTATGTGTCACAGCTCAGGCCTTGACTCCAGTGGTTTTCCTGTGTTCTGTTTCCCCTGTGTCTCCCCCTCCCCTGTCTGTCTGTGTGTGTGGGTGTGGCAGGGGCGCGGCTTCCTCATCAGGCACCTGGTCTCACTCTCCACTCTGCACTCTGCACCTGTCAACAATCAACCTAATCAACCCACAGTTGAAGAACACCAGTTTCCCGGCCAGACCTCGCCAGATTGTTCTGCCTAACAGTTGGTATACTCTCGGCTGCTCTGTACTATAGATACCAGAGTAATTCTTGTGCTTTTTCCTTGTGCTTCTCGTGTTAACTTTGTGTTCTCCTGTGCTTTTGGATTCCAGTGCAAGCCTCCCATCGAGCCATCCTCACACGCTGCCTAAGCTCATTCCTCCAGCCATTCCACCCTGCTCAGCAGCCTGCCTGTCCCCTGCCTTCTCCAGCGCCCTCACCACCTTTATTACAATAAATCCACCTGACTTTCAACCAACATCCAGCTGTGTCTGTGTCTGCTTCTGGGTCCTAAACAACAGCTGTCACATTATGAGCACTTAGAAGAGGCAGAAAAACCTGATTTATTTTTCAGAGTATCTTTCTCATGTACTACTGTCAGTATACAGTGACAGTTTGAACAAATGTTATTTTCATTCCTGTAGCTTTAAGTGCAATCAAGTTATGTTCAAGTCTATTTTATATCAGTTGATGCTTTGTTTAACCTGCTTCCTTTTAAAGATACAGTTGGTAACTTTAACAAAAATAAACTATATCCTGACGGTAGTAAAAAATCAGGTTCCTCTGTCTCCCTTTGGTGCTCCTGAAGGCATTTGCAAGTTTCCACCACGCCTGGAAAAAACAACCAATCAGAGCCGAGCAGTCTCTAAAGGAGCTGTCAGTGCTGAGAGCATTCCTCTCAGTGAACCTCTCCCTGAATAAATAAAGATAACAAAAAAATTGCTGCTTGTAAAATCTTGCAAATGCTGTTATCACAGACACACCTATCAGAGAGCGCGATTTCTTTCAGCTATGTCTCGTGCCTCATCACAGAGTATCAGAAAGTATTCATACGCCGTTATGTAGACCACCAGCAATACGCAATATAATTTCTAATACTGACGTCAAAACCTTTACCACAGTCTTACGTGGGAGTTACAGATGTTTCTTGATTTTCTTGTGTAGCTAATGATTTATTTAAAAGTGTTTTAAAATATTTTAATAACTAAGGAAAAGGGAAGTTGGTGGAGTGATACTGAAAAGGGGAGGAGTTAAAGGCTGTCCATTAAAGGCGAGTCCAGTTGCCTCTTCCTCAGTGTGTTCATAGAGATTGTCAGTCCCTTTTGTGTTGGCTTTGGTTTGTTACAGATTTTGTCGTGAACCAACCGCTGCATCTACATCGAAATGGTAAGAAAAACAAGATTATATTTTTCGATGTTTTTGTTTTAGATTCTGACACCGATATTAATAAAATGTGTTTGCAGCATTTTTAAATGAATAGGTGGCCCCTAACTTTGAGGCCTCCAGCTTGTTCTAAGGTGGTAAAGCTAATTCTGGATATTGTTTTGCTTCATCTTGTATTTTACAGGCTGATCAGCTTACAGAAGCGCAGATTGCTGGTAAGACATCGCTGTCAAGAACAAGTGATTGTGAATCACTTTCACCTGCTTTGGCCCAAAAGGGAATGGTTTTGCATGTGGTGGCCACAGACAGTAGCTCTCTCCTTCTCCCTTCCTGACTGATTCTTCTCTAGTTTTGTGTTCTGCTAGTTTCCTTGTCACTACTTGTAGCGTGAGGCGTTACCTGCAGCTCAAACAGGTTGACCAGGTAGTCCAGCTCCTCCAGGACACTGTCCACTGACTCATCAGGAGCATGCCCAGACATTGTGGGGAGTGCTTTCAGGCATGCGGAGGCCATACTACATACTACACTACTGAGTCACATTATGAGTTGCTGTGATGAAATTCACAAGTTGGATCAGCCTGTGATTTCAATCTTTTACTTAGATATTCAGTGTGATTTTGAATCCAGCCCTCAATGGGTTGATGATTTTGGTTTCCATTGACCGTTGTCATGTCATTTTGTTCTCAACAAATTATACAATGTACATCAGTAAAGATTTTCAACTTGAATAATTTGTTCATCAAAATCTGATGTGTGATTTAAGTGTTCCCTTAATTGTTTTGAGCAGTGTATTTGGCGGTATGGCTCTGTTCTGGGACCACTTGCAGTGTTATATTACAGCCACTGTTTTGCCAGATTTGCTGTGTATATCCAGCTATAGGTGTGACATCTACCTAACTAAAGAAGCCCATCCACTTTTTTTTATGTAATCAGAGTTCAAGGCGACATTTTCACTCTTTGACAAGGATGGAAATGGCAGAATCACCACCAAAGAGCTGGGCACAGCTTTGCGCTCTCTGGGCCAGAATCCCACAAAGGCAGAGCTGCAGGAGATGATCAAGGCAGTGGATGCTGGTGGTGAGGACTCAATCTGCCTTCAAAACCTGCTAACCACACACACTGTTGATGTGCTAGATGGAAATCCCTCATCAATGTCTTATTGTCTTCAGGAAATGGAACGATAGAGTTCCCAGAGTTCCTCACCCTGATGGCCGAGATGATGAAAGTCTCAGTTGACGAGGAGGCGATCAAAGAAGCATTCCGTATCATTGACAAGGTAAATGTTGTCTGCACTCTCACATATGTGCAGCAGTTTTTTAAAAATATGCTTACTCACTATGTCATTTTCAGGATGGCAGTGGATACATCTGTGCTGCTGAGCTGCGCAAAATTATGTCAAAATTTGGGAATAAGGTGACTGCTGAAGAAGTGGACAAGATTATCAAAGACGTAGACTGTGACGGAGATGGACGAATCAGCTATAAAGGTTGGTAGATGTTGTATTTTATGTTTTGAATCAGTTTTGGTCACTCATCGGACACTGAGTCACAGCACTTTCTTTTTCTCTCCCCCCCCTCTCTTTCTTGCAGAGTTCTTAAAAATGATGATGAAGAAGTAGTGAAGGCTGAATTGCACTACTGCCTGTAGGTTCATCAGGTCATGTCAAGTATTCATAGAAAAAGATGAATTTTGTAGTTCTTGAAAAGTAATAAAACAGACAGTGGTGTAAATGGAACAAAGTGTGATTTCGTTGTTTGTTTTTAGAGAAAATCTACTTGCTGAATTAACCCCACAGGCTCAACGTTGACCTATGACGTGCTCTCATTTTCACAATACAGAATGATGATATTACATTTAACTTCAGTAGCTCATCCCTAATAAAGTAAGCAGATGGTGGCTTTTTACAATCACAATCTTGTATTATAATGCCTTAGTATGACAAAAAACTAAACAAGCAGCAACAATAACCAACTGTACTACACGTTACCAGAGTCATATTCAACTGGGATTGTACAACTGACGGGACAAAAGCCACAAATCGTGAGATTAGGAGCAGCAGAGGACTGCTGAAAGATGATGTGTTCAGAGTCATACGCAGATACACACAGTAATGAAAGATGATGCTGTGTTTAACCTGCTGACATTTAAAGCTACAGTTGGTAACTTTATTAAAGTAACTATATCCTAAAAAATCAGGTTCCTTTGCCTCCCCTCAGTGCCTCCTGAAGGCATTTGCAAGTTTCCACCACGCCTGAAGGAAAACAACCAATCAGAGCTGAGCAGTCTCTAAAGCAGCTGTCCAGGAGCAGTGTGTGACATTTTGGACGATCTATTAGCAGAAATGGAATAAAATATTCATAACTATGTCCGCCATGTTGCTTTGTCGCAAACACTGGCTCTAGCGAGAGCGTTTTGCATTTTTACGTTACCTGAAGGCCACCGTAGTGCTCCGACACGCTTGTGAAACTGCGGTGACATGAGCCGCAAAGTGTAAAGCTGTAGTACCACCAGCCACCGTCTGACTTCCGTTGCTCCTAAAGGAGTGTTATTATGGTAAGGATGGCCTCTGAGCGAGGTGAACGGTGTTCCCACAGTTTTACACTCGGCGGCTCACGTTACCGCAGTTTTGGAAAGGGAGGAGTGAGCGGAGCGGTACTTAGTTGGTTGCAATCTGCAACCACACCACTAGATGCCGCCACATCCTACACAATGTACCTTTAATGAAATGTAGCTAGAGAATGAAAATCAACTTAAAATCCTGCTGAGATAGCTAATCCATTACACTGCACTCTTTTTTTCATTATTGTTGCACTGCAAACTTGTTGGCAAAATTTGAGATTTGAGAACCAGCTGCCAAAAAGTAATGCATTTACAAGCAATATATAGTACCAGAAGACGAATAATCAAACATGCACTTCCTGGAACAGACATGTAACTTCCGGCATTTTGGGTTGCCCATTGTTGAAGTGAAGAAGCGTTACTGGGATTACTAACTCTCATGTGATTATTGAATTTAAAATTGTATTTCTCTTACACCACTGATTCTCAAAGTGGGGTCCGTGGCAGTCTGTCAGGGGGCCCGCAAAACAATTTTCTATAAATTATAAAATTGTGCTTTCTCATTAAAAAGTGCAAATCTACAGATGGGGACCATTTGCGCCAATAAAACAAGCACATTGAAGATTGATATCACTCATATCTGCTCATATAAATATGAAACTAGGCCTACAGGAGTACACGCGTTAGTTCGCTTAGCTTAGCATAAACACTGGGAACAGGGGGAAACAGCTGGCCTTGCTCTGTCCAAGGATTACAAAAAAAATCTGCCTAACCTCTTTAGTTCACCAAATACATTCAATCTTGTTTGTTTAATTCGTCCAGGATAAAAACAACCAATTGTGGTTTTACAAAGGGTTATGAGCTAGACTGTCTTAAACTAAGCTAACTGTCTCCTGGCTGTAGCTTCATATTAAAAGTCTAATTTAACCCCTAAACCACTTTTTTTCAGCTGAAAACCAATGTATGTATACGGGTAGGCTCTTTAGTAGTGTTGTTGATGTAATGCATGTCCAAATCTCCATATAGCTAGCACTAATGCTGATCACTAGCATACATCAGACCAGCAACACGTCATTCAGAGTAGGCTCGCATAAACACACCACCTTTTGGGGGACAATCCCACGTCCCCTTGTAGACGGTAACAGAGTAAAGAGTAGAAGTTGAAACATGTCTCCAAACTTCTACTTTAAACAAACCGGAAATAGTAATAACTCTATGCCGAAGTGTTGTTGTGTAGTTGGTTGCACCAACAACAAATACAAATACACTGATCTCCTGGCATGTCCTAAAAAAATATATAATAGAGACGCTTTATGGCTCCAAGCTATAGACCAGACCAGCATCGCGTCATCGCAGAGGCTGCGCTCCCGTTTAGGGGAAAGAAACTCGCTGTTACAAGAGAAAAAAAGACAAAAATCTGTTGTGTAGCGGGTTAATCCAGGCTTCACACTGAGATTTGAGGCACATACGATACGTGAATATTCACTATCAGTGTGGTAAATCACTAAATGATGCTGGTGACAGTGACTAGCATGGCTAGCTAACGTTAGCTTGAGTGTGAGGCTGCTGCAGTAATACAGTCTTACATTAACGTTATAGCAGCATCAGACTGTCGTCTCCAACTAAATCTGAGCCTATAGATCAAACAGTTGGCTATTAACAGGTTGGTTATCTACAGACAACATTTAGCCTAACGTGATTCAATCAAATATGTATAGAAGTCTGGATAAGCAATGTCCGGCCACTGTGTTGGACGGGGGAAGACTGAAGGGATATGACGGCGATCAACCTTAATTTATTAAACGCTCAGGTTCAGGCAAGATTGCAAAATAATTATTAGACGTGTATAAAACAACTGTTTGTATGAAATAAACGTTTGTATAACAAGAGATGAATGCATACAAATTTGTCAAAATCACAATCCAAACATCAAATCAAATCAAATTGCATTGAAGTCTATGGGATCTTTGGTTTTCTTTCCCCCAAAAGGGGGCGTGGCCTTGACGTTTTGCGAAGTACCCGTATATGTGCCGGTCTGATGTATACACAGATATGAGTGGTATCAATCTTCTCAGCCTGCACTTGGCAAGAAAGTGAACAGGTCCATCTCCCAAAAAATGCCAAACTTTTCATTTAAAGTATTTTTTTCCCACCCAGCATCAGTGTATAATTACAGCAACAGGCCAAGTCCTTAACCCAAACCAGCCCAGGCCTCTCAAAGCTCCCTGGGGATGATGGTGAAGGGCCGGATGGGGCAGGAAGCCTCCAGCTCCAGGGCTGTCATGAAGCAGTCGGGGGCCTGGCCGGAGCCTCGAGACTGCAGGGCCTCGCCTAAGCCGCTCCACGCCTCGTGCGAGGTGCTGTGGACCTGGACCGCATCGCGCAGGACCTTCTCCCCGAGGTGGACACGCCCGGTTTTCACCAGCAGACGGCCCTGGATGGACAGATGGATGAAAGAGAAGGGAAATTTAGGTCTGCATTAAAATGTATGTATAGTCTATGTAGTTACGCTCATCAGGTCATGTCAAGTATTCATAGAAAAAGATTAATTTTGTAGTTCTTGAAAAGTAATAAAACAAACAGTGGTGTAAATGGAACAAAGTATGATTTCGTTGTTTATTTTTAGAGAAAATCTACTTGCTGAATTAACCCCACAGGCTCAAAGTTGACCTATGACGTGCTCTCATTTTCACAATACACAATGGTGATATTACATTTAACTTCAGTAGCTCATCCCTAATATTTTTTTTTATCCTAAATATCTACCATTAAAACATTTTTCATGGCATAAAAAGATCAAATAAGCAGATGGTGGCTTTTTACAAAAAAAATCACAATCTTGGATTATAATGCCTGCTGTCCTGTGGACTAGTTTAGTATGACAAAAAAAACAAAACAAGCAGCAACAATAACCAACTGTACTACACGTTACCAGAGTCATATTCAACTGGGATTGTACAACTGACGGGACAAAAGCCACAAGCCGTGAGATTAGGAGCAGCAGAGGACTGCTGAAAGATGATGTGTTCAGAGTCATACGCAGATACACACAGTAATGAAAGTTGATGCTGTGTTTTAACCCTTTGAACTCTGCAATAGAAATGGTCCTCCGGATATGTTTCATAACAAAAAAATACAACTTCTTCAGGTTTCGGCAACAAAAAACTTCAACTTATTTAGATTTAGACAACAAAAAATACAACTTCTTTAGGTTTAGGCAACAAAAAATACAACTTATTTAGATTTAGACAACAAAAAATACAACTTCTTTAGGTTTAGGCAACAAAAAATACTTCTTTTGGTTTAGGCAATAAAACTACAACCTCTTTTGGTTTAGGGGAAAAAAACACTTAAGATTAGGGAAAAATTGTGTTTTGGATTAAAATAACTACAAACACAAAGACAACTACACATTGTTGGTCCCTGTGTTAACGGTCGCTAGAGGTCACTGTTGTGTTCTTTTATACCTTCTTTTGGTGATCTATCATATGAATAGATGGTAAAACATACTATTGGGTGTAGTAGGCCCCTACTGACCCACATCTATGGGGCTTATAGCGACTGATAACGCCTATTTCATAGCCTGACAAATGTCTAATTGGCTGCAAAAAACATGCAGCGACATTGATATGTTCCTTTACAGAACATGTTATTCCAAAGTGTTCATTTGCAGTGGCGTGCTGGGCAGCTACTGCCCAGGGCTCTGCCATGAAGAGTGGTGGGTATGCATGCAATCTCCACACTCACTGGTTTTATACTGTATGGACATATATACTGTATGTATGTGTGTGTGTGTGTGTGTGTGTGTGTGTGGCATAAAGAGTTGAGGAAGGAACGAGAAGTATGTAACTGGCATTTCATGTAGACTGTATGGATAATTGAATAAATGGTTGTTAAAATTGGAAAAATAAGTGTACGCTGTCAGGGTGTGTTTGTGCATAGAGAAAATAAGAGAAGGATATTATGGGTGATATCTGTTGTCACCGTGTTAAAAAGGTCATGCAGACTTTGTGTGAATGTGTGTGTTGTGTCTCTCCGGAGCTCGGCTCAGTTGGGGGTGCGGCGGTGTGTTTGAGTGTGTCACGCAACTGACCAGCAGCATGGAGTCAAATCTGTCTCGCACACAAACATACTGCACACACACATATATACAAGCGACAGTGTCACATGCACACTCAAGGTGACAACAGGCAGCCTCTCTTGCACAATATCATCCCCTCCCATACTTTGACTATCTGTAACACTCACACACACACAGTGAGCTGGCCTGAGGTCAGACAGACGAGTCTTGTTATGCAGTCTCTGCTCACAAGCTCCAGATTAATTGGGCTGAAATTCACAGAGCTGTCTAGGGGCTCTGATGCAACTTTCAATAAAAGCACACGCACACACACACACACTCTCTCTTTCTCTCTCTTCCTCTGTTCTCCTTTTCCTCACTGCTGCTGTGAGGAAAACACAGAGGAAGATCGAAACTCTAGGGTACGGAGAAAACCTGTCACAGGATGTGCAAACAGGGTTACGAGCATGAGCGTTTGTGTGTGTGTGTGTGTGTGTGTGTGTGTGTGGGTGTATGCTTGAGGTGTGTGATGTATTCCTTGCCGCTGGTTTGGCCACTAGCTTCCCCATCTTACTGTCTGTGCTCTTGTCTCCGGACTCACAGGGGTTACATTGTTCCGACGTTTCTAGCATAAACAAGTCGGCTATTGGGATAACACACACTCACACACACACACACACACACACACACACACACACACACACACACACACTCACACACACACTCACACCCATCCATCTGTGCCACATGTCAGTTATGCTGGTAACCATGGAAAAGTTGATCCTTCTAGGCCAGCAGCTCAATCAAATAAACACTACTGTATATACTGTGGTCTGATATAAACACGGAAGAGGCTTAACAAGACAAGCTGACAGGAACGCACACACACCACAATACACACACATCGGCCAACGGTTGTCTGTAAAACACTTAAAGGTTCTCTATACGATATCTAGAGCATTAATAAAGCATCAAAATATTTTCTCTATAAAGAAATAGAGGAGTAATGTCTACCTGAACAGAGATTGAAGTCGCTCTCCCTCTGTGTGTGTTGTAATCTGAGTTTCTCCTCGCTTTGTTGATTTAGCCGTGCCAACCGCGCATGTTTTTAGTGCATAATTGTGCATGTCAGTGTAGCTGGTTCATGGCCACTGTTTTGCACTGCTCGCGGAAATGTAGCACCCACTCAGGGGATTTAGGGGAAGTTATGTGTTGAAGCTATTTCTTGACAAACAGTTAATCCGTCTGCCCAGAAACACAGCACAAGAATGTGGGTTGCCATTCAGTATGTACAATGAGGGTGTAGAGGTTTTGGTTTTAGTCTCTGTCAAGCCCCCAGGAAGAGCGCCGATTGTTGATCCAAATTTTCTTAGTGGCCAAACGGCAGCACTACTACTTCCGTGTCCGTCACGTGATGCCATTGGGTCCGAAAAGACTTTTTCCCATAGATTTACATTGCCAAAGAGACGTCTGTAACTCAGCAGATAGTTTTTTTGAGGTACATCAACTCCCCAGTACGAACACTCTCTAGCCCTTATTTAAATCATTAGGTCCTAAAAGTTGTAAAACACACTAATAGCCAAATCCAGAGTTATTTCCCTTCCTCCGTTCATGTGAATGAGACCCAGACCGTGACGACATTGCAAGATGTGACGACGGCGTGACGTTGGGACCCTGTGACCGAGTCATGTGACCGAGCGGATGCTACTGTGCATGTTCCATGGGCCCAATGGATGCGGAAGATCTGGGTACTTTTGCAGACGGAAGTCGAGCCATTCAGGCTTCATGCGCCACTGAGTAACTTTTATAGGAATGAACGGGGCCCCGCCTCCAACGCTGTATCTAGTTCTCTTAATACATTCATGGTCTTTGTAGGCATGATAGTACCAAACCTAACAACTATATGGCCTGGTCACACCAGTGGGCTACCTCCGGATCCGAAAGGTGAAGCCAATGCAGAAGTGCCTTAAACTTGCATTCTTTCTAATAGCCAGCAGGGGGCGACTCCTCTGGTTGCAAAAAGAAGTCTGACTGTATAGAAGTCTATGAGAAAATGAGCCTACTTCTCACTTGATTTATTACCTCAGTAAACATTGTAAACATGAGTTTATGGTCTCAATCACTAGTTTCAAGTCTTCTTCAATACAGCATGATGTTCATTTAGTAAATTATGGTTTCATTTAGAGTCAAATAGACCATAAAGCAGGGGATGCTTTAGGGCGTGGCTACCTTGTGATTGACAGGTCGCTACCACGGCGATATTCGGTCTGGGAGTTGTCCCGTGTTTTTGTCTTACAACTTCAACCCTTTCACAGTGTGTTTTCAGTTCATGAAAGTGAATTGTAACATTTTTGGTTGACTAAAAATGTCTTATTCAGCGTTCAGTTGTACTTAGCTTCATCTTCTCGTGTCACTTCTGGTTGCAAAAAAAAAAAACAAGATGGTGACGGCCAAAAAGCCGAACTCGATGCTTCAAAATTGCCGTCCACAAACCAATTGGGTGATGTCACGGTGACTACGTCCACTTCTTATATGCAGTCCATGCTTGGTACCTAACCCACAGAAATGAGCTGGACATCTTATCTTACTCTTGGACAAAAAAGCAAGGGCGTATTTTCCAAAATGTAGAACTATTCCTTTAAGTTTGAGGCAAAAGGTTAGCAGAGAAAATTAAACAAGACAGCAAGGCAATATGAGAAAGATTTTCAATTGGTATGAGAACTGAAAATTAGTAAGAATGACATTAAGGAGCAAAATGTCTGAGGGGGCAGGAGACTGAGCAGATAGGAAAGGAAGTGAGTGTTCAAGAACATTCAGTTTGCTACCGAGAGTTTCTGGCATTACACTGATAAAACGGGTATGTATTGGTTTTGCTTTAATTACTCCCAGCCATCTGTCTCCAGTTTTACCTCAGCTGATCCCATGGTGCTTGGCAGCACAGATTTGTTTCTAGTCGTGCCATTAAAGCACAACTGAACTGAGCTGAGCCAAACCGAGCGAGTGGGCAGTGGTGTTTTCATCCATCTTTCAAGCAAAATTGAAGCAAACTTTTGAAACACAACGTTTAATTAAACGTATTTCCATCAGCTAGATTGAAGAGAATGAGGGAAGCTTCCTGAATGTCACAAACAAACACACCCAACAGAGATTTGATTATAGAATTGATTAGCATTGGGGAAATTAGTTTTTTGTTCTTCAGTGTCAGCTGATATTATTCATATTTCATACTGTGAAAAGACAAAACTTTGTAATATTCTAACGTACCAACTACAGCTAAGCAGCCACCAAAGAGATTTATTTATGGTTAATATTTATTGGATAACTTCTTTATTACCAAAAACTTTTTCTGCCTCAAGCGAGCATTAAAACTTTTCATTACATCAAAGTTTGCATATAAATACTAGGATGCAACGCACACTGATTAAAAGCTACATAGGCTTTAAACAAATGTGTGATTGGATCCAAAGTAAACTAACCAGATATTGACCAGACTGCTGGTTATCTTAACACAAAATCAATAGTCATGTGGATCAGTTCCCAGAAATTAATGTCTTCTAGACAGTGTAGAGACAGCTGAACTCTAAATTTAGATTTGCAATCTGCTGTTGTCAGCCATGCTGCCTACGGAGTTGGACAGACCGGAAAAAATAAAGTTATAAACAGTTAAGTTTAGGCACAGGGTTGAATCGTTAGTCTAGAGATGGTTAAGTATTTACATGGCATAATTCAGGTCCGTAAGGTCCATAATCATGCAATATGGCAGCCAGAGGGCATGTTATGTCATCCAAGAGCTGTCTGTTGAACCCCTGTAGGCTAACATCTACTCCACAGAGTGTAACCCAGTGGCCTAATGCCCTGCCATTGAACCAGGTAGAGAGCCTGTACTTGAACCTTTAATCCCTGGATAATAAGTCTGAGCTGGCTGGAAGAGGTGAGCGAAGGCTGCTGTATTTACCTCCATCATGTTGGCTTGAACTTTACCCATATTATCCTCTTAATAGACACCTTTAACTCTTCTATTTTCTATTGACTTTTTTTAGAAAGTATGCTTATTCCCATTGTTGCCAATAGTTAGATGAGAAGGTTGACACTACTCTCATGTGTTTCAGTAAAGTATAAAGCTACAACCAGCAGCTGATTAGCTTAGCATAAAGACTGGAAAGACCGGACAGCTGGTCTGGCACAAGATATTTATGTGTTATTAGCAGTCTTTAGAGGTGTTGGTAGCATAGACTGTATATAAGCAGTGGACGTAGTCACCGTGACGTCACCCGTTGGTTTGTGGACTGCCGTTTTGAAGCCTAGAGTTTGGCATTTTGGTTATTTGCAACCAGAAATGACACAAGAGGGTGGAGCTAAGTACAACCGAACGCTAAATGAGACACTTTTAGGCGACCAAAAATGATATTTCATGAACTGAAAACACACTGTGAAAGAGTTTAAGTTGTAAGATGAAAACACGGACAATTCTCAGACCGGACAACGCCGTGGTAGTGACCTGTCAATCACAAGGTAGCCACGCCCTAAAGCATACCCTGCTTTATGGTCTGTATTTCCCCCGCTGGCTATTAGAAGGAATGCAACTTTAAGGCACTTCCTCGTTGGCTTCACCTTTGAAATATTCAAACCCCAGACTCCATGTTTTTTTAATGGCTGCATCGTTCCATCAAATGTAAATATTGTGGATGCTTTGTGCATTTACATGCATTCCCCTAAAATTCAGCCTGACATATTTTGTATCTTTGGACCTCCACTAGAATTCAAAATGAAGTCCTCTGGGTTAAAACACGTTTGACTGCACAGCATGACTGACCCACATCTCATAGTGAGATTCAAGAAGTAAAAAACCTCTTCTGACACACTTCTATTGAGCCAACTGTGTACAGTATGTTTTGTTTTTGTCAGCATGATATGATATTTACCATGCTGACCTTTCCATGTTAAGCATCTCCGCCACGTAATGCGGCTGGATGACATGTTTGCATGTGTACCTATAAAAGAAACGGCGCATCTAGAATAAATTCCTGCATTTGCAAAGTACATTCTCACCTCTCTGCAGATCAGAGCAGATATATAAATATATTACAGTATAAATGTCAACATGGCGCACACACACTTGCATGTACACACTCACATGGGAATACAGCAACAGGAAGGGAAAAGGAGGAATGAATGAAAGGGGAAAGGAAAAGGAAGAAAGAGAGTGTGAGCGAGCGAGAAAGAGCTAAAAAGGGAAACAATGAATAGAGAGAGAGAGGGAGGATGGAGAGAAAAAGAGAGAGGTGTCAAAGAAAACGGAAAAAATAAGTGAGCCCAGATGAGCCATACATAGCAACGGAGGCACTAGCCAACTCCCAATCGTCTCTCTGTTCTCTCCCTCTCTCTCTCTCTCTCTCTGGTTATCAGAGGTCTTGCTCAATAGAATATATTTCCCTGGTTGCTAGGCAATCCCATAAAGCGGCGAGAACGTGCAAAGTGTTATAAATAATGTATTTGCATTATCTAATCAGCTGACAACCACCCCCATCCACGCAGAGAGGAGAGAGAGAGAGACAGAAAGAGAGAGAGAGAGAGAGAGAGATGGGGGGCATTTGATAATTGGAACGCGATTAATTCAATGAGCACAAGTCCTCGTCCTTGAGAGTATACATGCATATGTGAAGCAGTGTGTATGAATATGCTTCCGCTGGAGAGGAGGAAAAGTAACGTGTGTGTGTTCACGGTGTGTGTGTGTGTGTGTGTGTGTGGCTGACTCAGATCAGGCTCCGCTACAGAACAGGAGGGATGAGATGTGGAGGATGTTGGGAGTGGGTCAGATTCATTTCATACCATCGCCGGAAGCAAGGCTGGGCCGTGTTTCAGATTCAGCCACACACACACACACACACACACACGTGCACCACATGCACCACATGCCACACGTACACACACGTCAACCAAAAACACTTACCATAACGAGGTTAACAGCACAGACAGACAAATGTGTAAAAAGCTGACATCGCTAATACAGTGATAGATGAACAAAATTAGATTTAGCCTGTAACAGCGGAGATATTAAACCATAAATCTATAGCTCACTTACACACATACTGTATGTCCACAGTATACTGGTTTCCCTCACTACCACACCCTCTTCCATCCAAAAATACTCTGAAACCAGCAGCTGACCAGAGCAGTGAGTCACTGTCTGATCACTGCATTTCTCTCTCACTCACACACACACACACACACACACACACACACACACACACACACACACACACGCACACACGCACACACGCACACACTCAAGGACCATGTGGACACGGTTGACGCTAATGTGTAGAGGTGGAGTGAGTAAAGTGGTGTGTGGTGAATAAGGGAAGATGGTGGTGGTGTGTTATTATGAACCGCACCGCAGGGGCTGCTGAGCTTCTGTACTGTATGGCTTCCAGTTATGGGTTTCCCTTACTCACATTTCCCTTTCCTCATCTGCTGTGGAGAGAATTACGACTTCACTCCGCTCTGGTTGGCTTCGTTGAGGCCATGCAACGCTGTCTTAAACCTCAAAAAAAGGTAATTTTGCTTCATAGCCTGTTCTGCTTTTATAACAGTAAATTTAATTGTCGATGTCCAAATGCTTTAAAATCTACAAGTAATTTGACTGTCAAGGGCCAGAAAAATGCCAACAGTATTAAAAGAATGAAGCTAGAGCCAGCAGGAGATGACTTTATAGCTTAGCATAAAGACTGAAAGCAGGGAAAAACAGCTAGCCTGGTCCTCCTCAAAGCTCAAAAATCCATGCTAACACCTCAAAAGCTCACTAATTAACGTTGTATGTTGTTTGTTTAAAGGTCCAGTGTGTAGCCTTTCAGGGGATCTATTGGCAGAAATGGAATATAGTATTCCTAAGTGTGTTTTCTTTAGTGTATAATCACCTGAAACTAAGAATTGTTGTGTTTTCGTTAGCTTGGAATGAGCGCTTCGTATCTACATAGGGAGCAGGTCCTCTTCATGGAGTCCTCCATGTTTCTACAGTAGCCCAGAACAGACAAACCAAACACTGATTCTAGAAAGAGGCTTTCATGTTTTTATGTTACCTCAAGGCCACCGTAGTTCTCCGACACACTTGGAAAGGGAGGAGTGAGCGGAGGGGTATTCAGTTGGTTGCAATCTGTAACTTCACCACTAGACGCCACTAAATCCTACACACAGCTCTTTAATACCAATGTAAAAACAACAATTTGTGGTTTTAGAGGGAGCTCCATGGGCTATCTATTTCTTGAATAATATTTTCATTGCAAAGTACTTCTGTGCAGTATGGTTGAGCATTGGTTGCCTGGCAACCAAAGGAGAAGTCACTGCTCCCGGCTGTTGTTTACCAAGAAATGGTTGCAGTACGTAAGAAATGGACGTAGTCACCGTGACGTCACCCATTGGTTTGTGGACTGCCGTTTTGAAGCCTCGAGGTCGTCATTTTGGCCGTCGCCATCTCGTTTTTTTGCAACCAGAAGTGACACGAGAAGGTGGAGTTAAGTACAACCCGAAACGCTGAATAAGACATTTTTAGCTGACCAAAAATGTTATAATCAACTTTCATGAACTGAAAACACACTGTGAAAGGGTTAAAGGTTAAAGGTTAAAGATGAAAACAAGGACAACTCTCAGACGGGACGCCGTGGTAGCGTCCTGTCAATCACAAGGTAGCCACGCCCTAAATCATACCTTGCTTTATGGTCTATATGACTCTAAATGGGACCATAATTTACTAAGTGAGCTAATAGGCATGCTTTCCAAAATGTCAAACTATTCCTTTAAGAGTAATTCTTGATGATTCAACTATTGTAGAAAAAGCATTAAAAATACTGTTGCGTATTATACTGTAGTGTTGTGGTTTCATGGACAGGCAACAAAAAAAAAAAACAGGAAGAAAACAAAAAATAAATGTATGAAATTAAACCTTAACTGTTTGAGTTATTGTGTAATCATTGTCATGAAATGCTAAAATAGTAGTGGTTAAAATGCATACCATACCCCTCTCTTTCTCTCCCTATATTCCCTGTCTGTATCTACACTGTAAACTGTCCAATAAAGCCAAAATGCCCAAATAATAACCTGAAAAAATGTAATTTTCTAAAGCTGTAGAGGCATCACATTGGTGATACTGGCTCATAATCATACTATGCGTCCATAAAAAAAACCCACTTCCATTTCATTGTGAAGCCACTGGGAGTACATCTTCTTTCATGTGCAGCCCTAACAACCTCAACAACAAATAAAGATCTTAAGGACATTCAAGGAAAGTACAGTATGTACTTTTGCAGAATAATAGCTCAAGTGTAAGAATATCAACTAAGAATATCATCAGAATTCCCCCTTAAGGCAGAGCAGAATAAATGGGCCACTGGCACACAAAGCGTCCATAGCACATACAGTATAAAAATAAATGCATGAATCCAGAGAGCTGCAGAGAAGGAGCAGCAACTGTAGGTTGTATTCTGGCAGGCTGATGCAAGCCAGAAATATGGGAAGCGCTCCAAATAATATGTCCCACATACTGTCCCACTCAGGCTCCATCACAATGCAACGATGCAAGTATTTACCACACTGCTCCATTAGCATTTATAATCCACAACATTCCAGATAGCAGCCTTTTTGTATTTGGGTCTATTAGTGCCTACTACAACATGTGCTTTAATCCAAGCACATGCATACAAAAAAAAATGCTCCAAATAGTCCACATGTGCGCCAAATCCATGGAGGAAGGCACAACACATGCACATGCACACTCACACTTTCAGACTGAGAACACATCTGCCCTGTAAGAGACCCAGAGCAGGACACTGCCAGCTGGCTTTGTTTCAACTTTACACCCCCTGGGATTGGTTCTCCCACAGGCCAAATATGGAAGAGACACGTACCTCTGTCTACCCCAATGGGACTGCTCTCCTAAACACACACACACACACACACAGATACACACTCCCGCAGTAAAGTGCACGATAGGAGCAAAAGCATTAGCCTTATGTGGTCACAAGGTGGCCAGTACTTTAGTCAAAGAGATATCAAACAGCACATCTATGGTCACTATGGAGACCACAGACATTGTGTGTGTGTGTGTGTGAGAGTCTTGGATTAGGGAATATCCCTCTCTGGTCCCTTCACCATGACAACAGATAAAAGGTCAAAGGTCAGAGCAGCTGTGTGTTAATCCAGTGGATCATCTGGAAGACAGACTGGGAGAGAGAGGGAGTGGGTGGAAGTGGGCGAGAGAGGATCTTTTCTAGTGCGGATGTGTGAGAGAGAGAGAGAGAGGATCTGCTCAGATGAAAGAAATGTGGGGGAGTGATCAGGAGAGCGAAAGCGAGTCTCTGAGCGGTATTTTGTCATTTGTTGGTTATGGACCAAAGTTTGTTTGTTTCTATTTTCTGAAATTTGAAGTTTGCCCACAACGAATTAACACATCTCAGAATACGACTGAGCCATAATGTGATAATTAAGGCTATAATGACCACAATCCTGACGCTGACATAGTGCAGCACTGCACAGGGGAGAAATAGAGTAACGATTATGAGCAGCTGCCATCGCTACTGCCAGCTTGAGAGCTAATATTAGCAGCTAATAGCAAGCTAGCCTAATAATTTCTGCTGAATTCCATAAGAAAGATGCACATTTTCATCAGCTAACCTTTCTGTTTCTTATCCGAAAGGAACTATATATAACTCCACCGAAAATGTACTCTTTCAGTGTGTGCAGAACGCAGCATTTTCATTTTTCATGCTTATACTCCTTCCTTCGTGAAATGGAAATGCTACAAATCAGTGTTGAATTCAGACGTGTAGTGCATTGTTTATGTTTTCATATTGGGTTAGGTAATAATAATGGGACAGAACATTATAAACATCTATGTAGCAGAGTGCTGAAAACTAGCATAATATTATTATTACTTTAATTGTGGTGAAAACTGGGACAATTGATTGTTTAACAGATATTTGTCGGGACACCCAGCTTGAAACCTGAATAATCCTAGACAAACCGGGATGTCCGGTCACCACTAACATGGTCACGACCCCTTCCGAGTCTTAGTTTATTTTATTTTATATTTTTATTTATTTTCTTGGACTTTATTAGTTGTAATCCACAGAAGACATTCCCCAAATGTGTACCATGATTTCCAAATATTTCACTACCCACAACATGTATTTTTGTATTTGTGTTGTGTAAAGTCAAATCCACAAAAATAAAAGCCGATTTGTAAATACGCATAACTTACTCTGTAAATACGTATTTTAAGGTTTACATGTAAAGTGATATATATATGCATTTGTGCATCTATTTCTACACGTGGAATGATATTTGCGCATTTGCAGATCGCTTCCTGTGGATTTATGGGGCACATGACATTTGTAACTTTCCTCCTGTTTGTTTACTGAATTTAGTCCGATTGGTACGCAGATAATAGTTGTAATCCACAGAAGACAATTCACAAATATGTACCATGATCTGCAAATATACTACTCACAAACGTATTTTTGTATTTGTGTTGTGTAAAGTCACACCCACAAAAATACAGGGCGATTTGCAAATACACATAACTTACTCTGTAAATACTTATTTTAATTCCACATAAAAATGTTATATGTTACACATTTGTGGAATGTCTTCTGTGGATTACAACTAATAAATTCCAATAAATATTTCCATACACCTGCTCTGTTTTCATGCCTCATCACTAACCTCTCATGCCATTTCAGAGCCTGCCCCGCCCCCCCTGCCTGCAATCACCTCATTCCCTTCACCTGGGTTTCCCTGGCCACCTCCCCACCAGCAGCCTGTTCACTAATCAGTTCCCCAGCTCATATATACCCATTCTAGTTCACCAGTCACTTGCCAGATTGTCTAGTGTTTTGCCAACTAGCTTTCTGGCGTTTCTTTGTTCTGCCTGATCTACCAGTTTTCTGAACCTGTCTGATTCTCGGACCTTTTGCCGAGAGTCAGGCAGGCCCTTGTGGGATTTACTTGGTTATTGGACTGACTACCTGGTATTGATCTGCTTTATTAAGTGAAACTTTACTTGACTTTTGAACCGCCTGTCTTCTGGTTGTGCTTTTGGGTTTTGCTATCAGCCTGACAAACAAAGCCTTTTAATGGTAGCAGCTAATAGAGTGCTCCAGGGGTGACGTATTTTTGTAGACCAACCAGGAAGTTAGCATCGCCCTGGGTTCCCTCGGGTTTTAGCAAGACAATATTAGCAGCTAATAGCCGCGTAGCTTCATAATTCCTGCTGAATTACACAACAAAAACACAAATGGCATCAGCTGTCTTCTCAGAATGGGTCAACACTTACATACAGCTACAGTATAGATGAGTATGTAGTATCAGGCCCACCTAGTGCACAGCCCTTTTTAACAAAAGAGGGATTTGTTTAGCTCTACCAGCACACCTGGTTCAGCCTAATGAGCTATTGATTAGCTATTGATTAAACATGCCAGGACACATTAATGCTGTGATGAAGAAACACAGATATTCCACCTAGTATTGATTGTTGAATCCTTTCAAAGCACAGACATTGTTATCTTCATGATTTATTCATGAACTTGTTTAGGTATTATTCCATTTAAAATGGGTTTAGGTATTTTGGTATTCTCACGAGTTGTCCTTGTCAATAAATTAATATTCTGACCGTCTTTTAAAGAAAGACTAGTGTGGTGGGCCACTCCTTTTTCTTTTGTTGTATTTGTACACAATACAATGCGTCACTGCCGTCCACATAACAGCGGGATGTCATCGATTTCTTAAGATGCCAGATTTTAATGTGTTGAGATTCAAAAAACTTGGCATGAAAAGACAAAGATTTCACAGGATGACATCATGTGAAACTATGTTTTCTTGAACAGCAGGCTGTGTGTGTGTGTGTGTGGTGTGTGTGAGTACAGTTACAGAGAGCTGACAGAATTGAATTTCGTCTAATTAAATTTAGTAGATTTAAGAAAAAAACATTTAAATTAGTTTATGACTGTGTGTGTGAGCCTGAGTTCTTGGGTCACATGCAGTGTAATGCAACTCAGTGAACTCAAGCAAAGCCTTTAAAGTGTGTGCATGGATGTGTGTGTGTGCAGAAGGGTGCTATGTTCGGTATGCATGGTAATTTAATAGACAAGTAAAGCAATTAAAATGTGTTAGTGAATCCACGCATGTTGTTTGTGTCTGTGTGTGCATACTGACCAATGAACAGTACATCACATTAATTTGAATTTAGCAGCCTGTAAAGCTTTCATTGTATCTCACCATGTGCACAAGTATGCGCTCTCCTGTGGGATGGATGGCCAGGGCCTCGTCGTACAGGCCTTTGGCTTCGTCCAGCTGGCCCCGGAGCTCGGCCAGGCGGCCCCGCTGCAGCAGCACCGAGTACGAGTTGGGGAAGAGCGAGCTGGCCTCGACTATGCAGAACTGGGCCTCCTTTAGCCGGCCGTCCGCCATGAACAACTCCCCTGAAGGAGAAGATGGAGAAAGAGGAAGGAGGGTGAGAAAGAAAGAGGATAATCAGGGAGAGAAATCCCATCAGTGACATGTGAGAGTGAAAGAGACGATTTAAAGCTTCAGTAGGCAGAATATTTTCATCATCATTGGGCAACAATTCCATAATAACCTTTCAGCATATTGTAATTTAAGTGTTCTGAGAGATAACTAGACTTCTGCACCTCCTCATGACTCTGTTTTCAGGCTTTAAAAAATCAAGCCCGTGACGGGAGACTTTGACCAATCACAGGTCATTTCAGTTAGAGAGAGCGTCCCTATTGGCTGTGCTCCGGCTGGTGGGCGGTGCTTGGTATTTCCTCAACATATCTCAACATGGCTGCCGGGAAACAAACTTTCTCATTTTACAGCTAAACAGTACACTACAAGATATTTCTGAAAGCATATGAGGAGAGAAATAGGTTTTACAGTAACAGAATATTGATTCATATTTGATCAACGCTGCCTAGTTTGACCGTTTGGACGGAGTTTGTGAGTGATTGACAGCTGCTCAGAGACGGCAAGACTCCAGCTCGGCTCTGATTGGTTGTTTTCCTCTGGTCTGTGAAATCTTGCAGATGCTATTAGGAGTACTCGAGGACACCGGAAGACACCGGAGGACACAGAGGCACATGATTTTTTTTCAGATTACCTGTCTCATGCACTACTGTCAGGATATAGTGACCGTTTTATAAAAATAACTTTTTTTAATAATATTTGCTTCATTTCTGCCCACTGCTGCTTTAACTGTGAGTTCAGCAGCATTATATTAAAATGTAAACTGTGCAGCGCTTAAACACAAACATAAAACACTACACTTGGATGGACCCCCCCATTACACTCACATATACACAAAGACAGTGTGAAAGAGAGAGTGGGAGCAATGAAGTGCCTGGGAAGTCATGAAAGTCTTGCCTAAATATGGCCATCGAGTACTAAAGCTGCCTGCCTCCTTTCTTTGCTGCTGCTGGGAAGATGAGGACAAACCCCAGACACACACACACACACACACACCATCACGCCTACAAGCAAGTCATTGTCCAATAAGACTTGGACACAGAGCTGACCGGAGGACCCGCCCCTGGGACTGGAGTAGACCAATATCTGAACGTGATGCTGACGCAGGGAGCTGTCAATCACTCTCATGAGTGGATGCTGGGTCAACACCCAGAGAAACCCTGAGAAAGAAACTCTTCAGCTCTAAACACTGACAGCCCTGTGTGTTACAGAGAGAGAGAGAGAGCGAGTGAACTGTGTTGTGCAAATATATTGTACACGCCGTCTGCTCCTGAGCGCTGTGTGAACCCATGTGTGTGTTTGGTAGCGGATGTTTTGTTTGTTTACCTGTGTCTCATAGATGCACAGATGGGAAAGTGCATGCATGCTACCTCTGCGAGATGAAAAAGAGCCATTTCCCTGCCTCGGGGTTCCTTTTCATAGCTTCACTTCGGGGAAAAAGGATTCAGTGACTGCTCTCTGGTTATGTAAGGCCTTTTTCCTGCTCCTCACCTGAGCTCTCCGAGTAAATATATTAGATCGGTGCATGCATGTGTGCAGGCCTTTTATACGTTTGCAGGTATGTGTGTTTGTTTATATAGTGTATCCATTTTAAAGAGTTCTCTGTGTGTGTGTGTTTTTCCTACATGGCCGATGAGGATGTAAGATTGAGAGAGGAAGTGACCGCTGAGAAGAGGAATGCTGGGAAGGAGAGAGGGGGGATCGGGGGTACAGCTGGCTCAGTCTTGAGTTAAAAGAGTAATGCACTGTAATTCATACTGTATATGTCCCACAAAATCAATTTCTATGTAATACACGGAACTGTGAACCAGAGAGAACGACAAATGGAGGAGGAGGCATAGGGAGGAGGATGTGTGGGTCAAAAAACACCAGACTTTTACCCAGGAGTCTGGTGTTCGTACCCGGTGTGAAACCAGAAGTTAACGTTGATTTATTTATCACTTAAGTTACGCCACTTCCGGAGTTATTTTTAACCAAACCATGACCTTTTTCTAAACCTAACTAAGTAGTAGGGCTGTCAAAGTTAACGTGATAATAATGCGACTTTGCGTTGTATAACTTCTCGAAAGATATCATACGTTGTATGAGGATACATTGCCATGTCTCACACGTACACACACACACACACACACACATACATAATAGAGTTCAAACCAGCAGCGAGCAGATTCTATTTTGCCTGTTCTCAGCGGAGGAATAGCAGAGTTCAGAGGTTGGACACAGAAAATAACCTTCGAATTACAGTAAACCACAGGGGATGTGACCCCACCGCCCCTCCACCCATCCCATCCTGTACTGTAACACACTGGTATGCCGGTTGCATCACTGCCTTCCCTACACTATGGATTCCCATTCCCGTTCTCATGCCTCATCCACTCCAGCTGAGTGGATGGATGGAGGGTTGTTTGTGCGGAGCATCTCTTTTCTCCTCTCCCTTCATTTCCTGCTAATGCTCTGCGCTCCTGTAAACTTCCACGGGCAGATTGAGGCTGAAGGGGTGGAAGTAATAGTAGTATGCATCACTGCCATTCTGCCCTTAATAGAACAGTGGCCACATGTATGCAGGTATACAGAGTGCACTCCTACATAACGTATGCAGTCTTTGACGGGACAGAAATGGTTCACTAAATTGTTAAAAACGTCCCTGTTGTTTGTAGAAAATGCCTGCTGTAATCACATTGTCGTTTTACACAATAACAAGGTTAGACGCTTAACATCTCCAGCGGAAATTGTTTTGTTGCGTATCTACATCCCTTGAGTTTTCCAGCCTTTCCACATGTGTCTGTGTGACTGCAGTGCTCAAAACGTGAAGAAAAACGTGTGCTCACGTTGTACCAAGTGAATGAACGATATCTCGCTCCCCAGAGAGATTGAAAATTCAACCGAGCTTGTAAGCAGGTCAGTAAGCTGCGTAAGACAGCAGCATCTGCACAGCACAGTCTGTGTGGAGAAGATACTCATTCAGAAGTTGCCATCAGATATTCTGATTTTTTTTATTCTAGTTTGATCTGGATTTGTTTAATGAGGTCATTCCTAACATGGAGGGCCGAGGTTTCCATCACCACATCATGTTCCTTCTCTAGTTGACGAGATGAAGTCACAGCTTTGTTTGTCAAATAGGAGGAAAAACAATCAAGACCGGTGTGAACTAACTAACTAAAATGTCGAATCGGACATGGAACCAAAAATTGGTATAAGTAAGTGTAGGTATTGTTTTAAGCAGGTAGGGATGGCAATGTCTGCCTGTCAGTCGGCCAATCCGTCTACCACTTCAAACAATCACTGGATGGATTTACATTAAATCTTGTCCACACATTCACAGTCCCCAGAGGATGAAGACTACTTACTTTGGTGATCTTGAGTTTTTTTTCTAGCGCCATCAGCTCGTCAAACTTTTCACTTATCCAGTGAATTATCACTACATCCTCTTGATGGATTGTCAAACAAATTGGATATTCATGGTTCCCAGAAGATGAATCCCCAAACTAAAAAGTTCTCATGCAACCTGTGACTAGAGGTTACCGGCAATCCTGAAATTTATCCAACAATATCTCGGTCGATTGTACAGCTAATAAAAAGAGAAATGCACCGATGCAAAGCTGAAAATCCTACCTTTTTTAAAGGTGTATTGGTTGTCAGTCTATCATGAAAGCAAGGGGGTGAAGTTTGACCCTAAGTTGACCTTGCTCCTTTTATTTGGTTTTCATGTTTTTCTCAGGTTAAAAGTCTTTAAAAGCACCCTTAAAAAATAAAGAAGGAAAAAAACATGTCTGTGATCGTTTGACATTTGATTTAATCTGCTTGAACACACCTTGGAAATCATCAAGACTCATAAAAAAAATCAGTTTTCTGCAGCAATCAGGAATATTTAGCGCCTGTTTGGCACCCATTTTGACAAATGGGTGCCATCGCCCTCAGGAGCCAAATTTGCAGCGCCCCGATGTCTATATCTTTTAGTAACATATAAACTTACATCTGTGCCAAATTTGTGGCTTTTATATCAAAATGCACAATGAATATTTCAGCTTAGCTGCGCCACTAATGGCTTTGGTGATCCTCTGACTTTTTCTCTAGAGCGACTGTGAGCTTCATATTTGTGGTTTTGAGAGAACTATTGAACGGATTGCCGTGAAATTCGGTTCAGACGTTCACATCCCCCTCATGATGACTTGGTTGATCCCCTAAGTTTTAATTAAGCGCCATCATCAGTTCAAAATTTCTGATCGAATACCTGCAAATCATTCCATCAGCCTCAGCTGCACTTTGTATAAATGTTTGCATGCTATCACGCTAAACTAATATGGTCAACACAATACCTGCTAAAATTGCCATGTTAACATTGTCATTGTGAGCATGTTAGCATGCTGACATTCAGCTCAAAGCGAGTATGGCTGCAGACTCTTAGGAGACTTGGAAAGCTTCAATTGCCTGGAATCAATGTCTTGTCCATTTTGCACTTGCCGATAGGATTATTATTCATAAAGCTTAATGACACTCGGAAACACAAAACCATGGAATCTGATTACTGTCGATCGTTTTCAAACAAATGTTTCCTCATAGTCAACTTTTTGCATGGCCACTGGCTGACTTGCACCCAAAACAAGAGTAAAAATTGATTTCTTTGTTAACAGAAAGAATATATAAATACTAATTTTCCAAGAGATTCCAACCCCAACCAAAGTTTGGAACATTTTTGTTATAGTTTTGTGTGCTGTTGTCGTACCAGCCTGCAGCCAAATGCGTTCCAGCGTGGTCCAGATGTAGGTGGGTCCTTGGCGCCGGGTGGAACTGAGGTCCGACACCTCAGAGAGCGCCGCTTCCAGACGAGACGCTGCAACTGACGAAGGGCTCAGCGAACCTGTGAAGGGAATCAGAAATCAGAATCAGATATACTTCATTGATCCCCGGGGGGAAATTTGGATGTTACTGATTCTCTTATGTAAACATAAAGAAATGTAAGAAAATAGAAATAAAGGAGTAGGTAACATGTAAAATAATGTGCATAATGCTGCACAATATATGTAGAGAAATATAAGTAAATAAGAAAAATAAGAAAACGAAATTAGAATATAAGAAATATGTACAAATATATGCATTAAAGACATACAATATATAACAAATAACCAAATGAGTCAATGAAAAATGAAAAAAATGCTGAGAAGTGGGAAGTGTGTTAAATATAAATGCAATTATAATATAAATGTGAATTAAATAAGAATATTTCTTGAATTAAATATAGAATAAATGCAGTATTAATGTCAGGGTATTGCACTATTGAATTAATGCACAAATTATTGTACAGTTGAGTGAAGTCACTAAAGTAAAGTGAAGTGAAGTAAAGTGAAGTGGAATACCAACAATTAGAGGTGAAAATTATTGTACCGTTTTAAGCGATAGTAACAATAAATACTTTAATATGTTACAGATACTGAATTATATACATTATTTTGTCCCAAATATGTACTAAAACACTCAGATTTAATTAAAAACCCTTCAAATATGACAGAAAAGACCCCTTCTGAGAAAAACAAGCATTCGGTCTCTGTTAATATCCAGAACATCAATAGATTTCCTGTGACTGAATGGCAGGTGAACAGACCTCTGACCCACAAGACGTGGCGGTGAGTCACATCATTGATATTTAATGTTTCAGGCAAACAGTTTTTTAATCCAATAGGTCAAATGCCGGCGGATTCGGGACTGACCTACGCATTCACCTTTCTAACTGGTATTTACCCAACATCAGCGAAAAAGGAGGATGTGTTTAACTTAGAATAAATCAATTCAGCATGTGTCAATCCGAACATGTGTATTAGAAAGACTTTAACCAGCGAGAGAAAGCAGACCGGTGGAGGCGTCCTGGAAGTCAGGCAGGGTGAGGTGGATGGAGGGTTTCCTGGCTCCGGGGCTGACCTCTGCCCTCTCAGCCATCGGTAGACTGCTGCTGTCATCCGTCTCACTGCAACACACACATTCAGTACAGTACAAATGTAATGAACACACTCACAAGCACAGATATACACATGGCACACAGATATACACTACATGGACTGACCTTAGAATTATACGGTTATGTAAATACTTCACATCAAACGGTTCTTTGCTGCATCAAACATTGATTTTCTTTTAGATTTGACCGTCAATGAACAAATAATTAGAATAAAATCTAATAGAAAAATAAAAATGTTATTAGTTTGCTTTCTGCTATAATTCCAAACAAAATCTTGTAGGTGTTATCTGGAAGGTTTCTGCTCAAGAAAGACTTATTTAAGATGTTATAGGATGTTGATATTATATATTTAGAGCACCTTTAGGGTTCATGTTAATATGATGAATAATAGAGAGCTTTACCGCATATCAGTTTTACTATCTAAGATGTGAAAACTTTGAAGATCAATAAACCGCTTAGATCGCAGATAGAACCATGAAAGATCAGAGTGCATGAATAAACACACACTAACACACTATGATAATCAATACCGCAGCAGCAAACGATTCCAGCTTCAGCATGCTAAGCACTATACATTCATACGGCACACATGATAAGCAAAGATACATGATAAGCAAAGATGCACAAACGCACATCTGGCATGCACACGCTGACCTGGAGCGGCTGACGTCGTAACGGCTCAGCCAGTGTTGCAGCATCTCTTCACAGGTCTGCAGGGCTGCAGCCGGGCCGAAGAGGGCCTCTTCAAGCTTCACCTTTGAGAACAGCAGGCTGGACCAGAAAACACATACACACATTACTCATCTTAGTTTTACCTTGTGCTGCATGTTCATGTTTTATTACCACATCATGCACTTGTATTATACATTTAACCCTCTGAGACCCACAATAGACCCGTTTTGGTCTTTTTTTAGGGGGGTACAGGGAGTCTTTAGGGGGAGATAGCAGGTCAGCAGTAGATGTCACATAGAAGTGGTGTACATCATCTGTCAAGATGTTGAAGTACAGTATATGATGGTCATCCCCATGCTCTATTATGTCTCCTAAGTTGTTGCAGCAATTTTGGGGTTGATACCATTTCTTTTACCACTTGAGAATTGATAAAAATGATCAATGATCCCTCCAAAATACCAAATTAAGACACCAAGACCTTGAGGAACACCATAGAAAAAGCCATGATGTAATTCGGTTTCAAAAACTGGAGATTTCTGCAAAAATTGCAGTTTTTGGTGATTGGATGGCTCTGGAAACTGCTCAGGAGCCCCCTTATTATCAACATACCTAGGAAAGCCATCCATCCTCTGAATGTCCTAATGTAGGTCTTTAGTTTGTGGTTGTAAAGTTTCATGAGGCTGTGATTATCCTAGAGGTCACAACAGGCCATTTTATACAGTGAGGCCAAATTTAAAGAAATGGTTTCACTACAATGAAATGGCTCCTATGGGAATTAACATCATCACACATGAATACAGTTGTGCTCACTGGATCCACAAGTCTCAGCTTTACGGTGATACCAAATGTATGTAATTCAAGACTGTTTAGGGACCCCAGTTTGCAGAAATATTAACACCATTTAAGAATAGGAGAAAATAACACATTTATACTGCATTAAAAAAAATGCATGTGATTATCATATGTCTGTAAAGGGGAGACTCGTGGGTATCCACAGAACCAATTTTCATTCAGATATGTTGAGGCCATGCCAGTTTTTCCTCAACAAAATGTAGCCTAACTTTGGAGCGTATTGAGCCTCCTCTCCGACAGGTTAGCATGACATGGTTGGTACCAATGGGTTTCTTAGGTTTGCTAACTCTAAAACTGAACCTCTGAAAGACAGTAAAGTCGGTCGGGACGGGTCTCGGTGGGTTAAAGTTGACTGAAAACAGTATCTGCTGTTTTTGTACCCGTACGGATATTAAACTGTAAACTGAGTGACATGGAATAATGTTTATGTGTGCCCAATCCCACTCAAACCTGTTCTTATTATCACTGATCACATTAACCTGAGTATGAACACACAGCGTGATACTCAGTGAAAGGTTTACAATAACCTTTCAGTTTTGTTTATAAAAATAAAGAATATGCATATACATGTACAAGTGGATGAGCTTCTACAGTAGCCGCGTAAGTGCTGAGGACCCATCAACATCTCACTGATGCATGAGGCCCACGTGGATCGATATAAACAGAGAGGGGGCAAAGATAGTCATCAAGAACAAGCTCCAAGAGTGTGTGTGTGTGTGTGTTGAGAGGTTGATGAGTAGAGGCCATAGAGTGTTTCCGCTCGGCCCTTTTAGTTGAAGACAACTGGTTAAGTGATGTGGGAGTCTCTGATGTGAGTGTGTGTGTAGTAATTGCCAGAAGGGGCTCTCAGAGGATGCAGTCTGTCATGGGCATCACTCATCCATGAGCGAGAGGAGAGAGAGAGAGCGAGAGAGGCAGAGAGACGATGGTGTTCACCACATCTGACGCCCATCCGCCTGCCTAGCTGTCCTGTCCACTGCCTCCCTGTTGTTGAAGGCTCCTCCAGGTCCAGGGGGAATAGAGGGAAGGAGGGAAATATGGATGGAGGGCGAGGATCAATAGCAGAGTGAGACGAGCTTGCGTCAGGGGAGAAAACTCTCAGTGAAATGTGGCTCGTTACCGACTCACGGCTTGGTGGATGATTGGGGGAAGGGTGTATGGAGGAGAAGATGGAGGGATGTTGGAAAAGAGAAAAAACGGAAAGTGTGTGTGGGAGGAAGGGGGTTGGATTTTCTGACGCGCGGATGACAAGTGCCGCCGAGGGACGTTGTGTTAAGGATACGCCTGCCAGTAGGGGTCCACCAGAGTGTGTGATTGTGTGTGTCTCTAGGCTACCCATTACCACTGTGGCAAAGCATTTAGAAGCATTGTGACGGTATAAAGCCATCCTAGTGTTGAAATGTGACGGTGTGTATATCATGCGTACAAAGAACTGACTTCTCTTACTGTGTATCCTCCTGGACGTCCAACATGAAGAACCACCTACACTGAGTTTACTGGAAACTCTCAAATAAAAGCTCGTATTCAAATAATGGTAAAGTCTCAAACACACACTGTTTAACACAAATACTAGCTTTGCTGTTTTTTTCTGTGTTAAGCTACCGTTTATGAAACTCAGCACTCTGCTGATTAAAAAAAATAAAAGTAGAAGGTACAAGCTTGTGTACATATACATTTCTGGGGAGAAGTTAACTCTGATTCCCAAGAATTATCCAATCACTGAGCGGCACTCATAGACTGTACATAAGAAGTGGACGCACTCACCATGACCTCACCCATTGGTTTGTGGACTACCGTTTTGAAGCCTCGATTTTGGCATTTGGCAACGCTGTGGTAGCGACCTGTCAATCACAAGGTAGCCACATCCTAAAGCATCCCCTGCTTTATGGTCTATTTGACTCTAAATAGGACCATAATTTACTAAATGAACATCATGCTGTATTGAAGAAGACTTGAAACTAGCGATTGAGACCATAAACTCATGTTTACAATGTTTACTGAGGTAATAAATCAAGTGAGAAGTAGGCTCATTTTCTCAGAGACTTCTATACAATCAGACTTCTTTTTGCAACCAGAGGAGTCGCCCCCTGCTGGCTATTAGAGAGAATGCAGGTTTAAGGCACTTCAGCATTGACTTCACTTTTCAGACCATGTAGTTAGCCACTGATGGCTCTGAACTTTTAATTTTGGGGTCAACTTTTGTTGAATTCAACAACTATGGCGCCGCGTCTGACTGGATTCTTCTCCGTGGCAACAGCTCATGGGTATTGTAGTATTTAGAGCCGGTGGCCATGCCAAAATGATGGATAAAGCATGATGTCTTAGAAACAAAGTTGTTCTGAAATAATTGAAGCACCTAAACATAAGGTGGCAACATAAGCATGATATGATTATCCAGGAGAATCCAGTAACATTGAGGATATTGTTGAAAGAAAAAAAACACTTCCAGAGCCAGCAGCCCGCTGAAAAAACAGCAAAGTAGAAGCCAGTGTAATAGAGTAAACATGGCGGAAGACTTGCATTAACATGCATTTGCATTAACAGTAAACAATACTGTCGGGTAGCAAATCAGAAAATGGTTTAGGTTGTTCTAAAATATGATAACATATACTTACTAAAAGTCACAAATAAAACTCTTTCTCTTATTTAAAGCTGTTTCAACTAAAGCCCTTATTCTCACTGCAAGTGAGGCCACTATTTGAGGATTTAAACCTTTGTAATTAACCACCATGAGTCTTTACAAAAGGGTTTCACTGTGTATATTATAGTAGTATCCCACTGATCTAACTCATCCAAGTACAGAGTGTTTTCCACCTTGTTATTCACAAACTCGATCACAGACAGTGTTTCCTCTCGCAGCTTCACAAAAGATAGGTTTCATCAGCACTCAAAACTACACGTCAGATTACAAAAGATGTCATTTCCAGGCTCCTGGGAATGAGCCTGGTGTGTGCAGAGCGTAGTGTTTGAGGACGGATGGCGGCGAGCGGTAGCTCGGTGTAAATGCTCGGCGGTGGCCAGCAAAGAGAGCTGCCAGCGTAAACTCCATATAAAAATAGCTAATAACGTTCCCTTGAAAAAAAAAAAATGATGCATCTACAGTACTACTCATTCTGCACTCCCACAGATCAGAGTGTGGATTCTCTACAGGCTGCATGCAGACAAACAAACAACACAGTATATTTAGATATATGCATATCTATATATACAGTATAATATATACAATGTAGTGCATGCATAGAGATTAACACACACAAGCCTGTGCAGACATGCTTGCTTTGTGTAAACCAGGCATGCATGTGCACGCTTGCACAGATGCACATGCACACAAACACACTTGCTCATGCTGCAACATCCCGTTAGATGAATGCAGAATCAAAGGCTGGGATTAATCATTCTCTTTAGTACAAACTATGAGACCACGATCTCTCTCTCTTTCTCTCTCTCTCTCTCACACACACAACCCTCCCCCTCTCTCCCTCTCTCGCCTCTCAATCTGTAGCAGAATCCCATTTCACATTGAAATGCATGCCTGTTTACTGGGTGATTAAAATTTCAAAGAAAAGGGAGAAACGGAGACGTAGAGATAAAAAAGATGAGAGGCAAGGAGAGAAGGAGAGGGCGAGAAAGAAGGAGTGAGAGGGGGAAGAGATGGAGAAGGAGCCGGGGGTAGAGGATGTGGGAGAAAAGGAGGAAGGAGAAATTCAGTGTGCTACAGTGAGCTGACAGTTTGCTGTGGTGCAGAGACGCAGTGGCTAACAAGAATCACACACATGCACACACACACACACACACACACACACACACACACACAGTGACACACAAACATGTATGTGCCAGATTACGATCTTGCACACACACACACATCCCCCCCATCACCACACACACACACAGGACTGTCGCGGCATGCCCAGCACCGAGCACGATACAAGCTTTGATCTCTGATGCTCGCTCACACATCCAAAGCAAATGATATTCAGCGAGCTTGTTACTGAGAAAACACCTCCTTTCACTACCTCTCTCTCTCTCTCTCTCTCTCTCTCTCTCTCTCTGTCTCTGTCTCTGACTCTGAGGTCTGCAACTCGGCCTCAGCCTGACGGGTCCCGAGGGTATTGATATGTTCTGGCCGAGTTTGGATTAATTTTCATGTGCATGCTGACGGTTGGGCTTAGGGCTAAAATATTGTTGATAATTAAATGTTACAACCAAGTAGGCCTCTTTTTTCAGTGCGTATAAACTGCATCCATAGTCTATATAGATGGACGATGCGTCTCCACTTCCTCCCACTGTCCAGATGTGACGCCAAAATATCCCGGATAGGGGAGCTGCCATCTTGAGATTTTGACGTCATTTGGAGCCAGAGTCTGCGCAGTAGTGATGATAGGGCGTTGCATGGAGCCACAGTATCAAGGTCCCGCCAATCGAGCCAATCGCGAGCCGAGCACAACCGCATCTTGTTAGCGAGAGAGAATCATGACGTCTCACCCCCTTTTTTTTTTTAGCATCAAATAACTAATTAAAACCAAACTCATCAGAAAAATGAACACTTGAACATACATCAGCATGATCACAACTACTGACGTGACTTTTTAGTTTGGCCCATCCGCTAACATGGAGGAGTTATGACCTATACTGCAGCCAGCCACCAGGGGGCGATCCAGATGTTTTGGCTTCACTGTTAGGGAGCTGTCATGCCATCCATCTTTATAGACAGTCTATATGACTGTATCTCACCGGGTAGCTGTTTTATTTCATATTTTTGTACAGATTTTGGGCATTATGTTAACATGTCAGTTTCAAACTTCCTCAACAGGAAGTCGATTCAACCAATGAACCCATTAGCACACAGGGCCGTGCAATGCGTTGTAGAGGTTTGGGAGATGTGTGTGTCGGCTCCTCTGCGAGCTATACCGCAACAGAGTGCTGTAGGGATGACGTATTTGTTGTAGGCCAAGCAGGAAGTTAGCACCGCATTGCTTCCCTCAACAAAAAGCCAATGGGATAGAAAATAAGCTTGGTTGCAAACAAACGTTTATGATACTTACACGTTTTGTTCAGCAAGATAATCGTCACAAATGAACACCACTTTTATGATTTTTGAAGCGTGAATGCAATCGGCAGAAGTAAAAAGCGAACGTTGGGCTGTAAACAAACTACACCCCGGTCACATGACTTCATGTCACCACCACTAAGCTAAAGGCGGACTAGTGTTTGGCGTGATGACGTTTAGTAGTCTCATTTAGCCACTTGTTAGCAACCGTCTTTTTAGAGACACGTAAAAGCTTCAAAATTCACAAATGGGATATTTACTTACTTATTTTATGTTGTAGGCTCTCAGAAAATTATGAAAAATGGCGATCAGTGTTTCCCAAAGCCCAAGATGACATCCTCAAATGTCTTGTTTTGTCCACAACTCAAAGATATTCAGCTTACTGCCATAGAGGAGTAAAGAAACCAGACATTTTTTATCTTAAACAATTGCTCAAACCGATAAATCGATTGCCAAAGCAGTTGGCAATTAAGTTGACAACTAATCGATGAATCGGTTACTCGCTGCAGCTCTAAATAACATTCACAGTGATCATTATCGACAGATTTATATAGCAGCAGACTAGACTGTGTGTTTGTTACCCTGCTACACTCAAACCAGCACTCTGAGAGAGAGATGGAGGGATGAGAAAGTGTGTTAGCTGTCGGTCCCAGCAGGCCAGTTGAGCCCAAATGAATTGGGCCAGGTCAGGCTGAGGCTAACATTTCAGGCCTGCAGAACTCTCTCTCGCTTCAGCTTTTAGTTGGCCCGGGTCAAATATGCTTTTCTGGCATGACTGACCAGTAAAATTATTATTAGAAACATAGATCAATGAAGCTTAGAGGTAATACAGCTAATGGACATTCAGTAAGAATTAATTTCAATTCAGCTGTTCCATTCAGTGAACTACCGGTTTATAGATCTGTATCTCTCTCTTTTTCTCTCTTGACTCAATGTCTCTCGACCGCTCCATAACAACAGTTTGGAAACAACAACTGATGCTGCCTGCTCTACCCATATGACCTCATGGTTACCGGGGCGATGGGGATTCCTGGCGCAGAGAGCGATGTGATTGGCTGAGCCCGGAAAAGAGCTCTTAAATGGGTCAAAGCAGTCAAGTGTCTCTATGGAGGAGGTGTGTGTGTGTGTGTGTCTCAGTGTGTGATTGTGCATCTAGACGGAGAGAGAACAGATTTCATCTACATACAGTACTGATCAGTAAAGCTTGTGTAATTATAAAGCCGTCGTCTTTCCTGCATCCTCCCCCTCTGTCTCTGTGTTTTCTTCCTCCCGTCAGGCTCTTATGTACATCCTTCCCTCCCCTTCGTTGTTTCATCAATGTTCTTGTTTTTCTGCATTTCCTCTCTCTTCCTCTCCCTCCTGATGTATGGAGGTACCCCATCTGTCTGTGCTGGGACCGTGGAGGCCAACACTGACCCCAAATGGCTGTGTTATGAAATGCTTTACTGGGCTTAGAAATGGAGAGAAAACACATCAGAAGGATGATGCAACATGCTTCCATATTATGGTTAGTGTGAAATAATTAGCCTGGATAGTGTTCATAATAATGTTGTGAGCTTCCTCCACAGCTAATAAATGTTTTTAATGTGTTTGTTCAGGACTGGAATCCTTCCTGTGAGATAAACCAACGTTTTGGTCCTGTACTGCTGTTGATCTTCCTCCCACAATTTCATTTGAAGCTGGATTTTTATTAGGGATGTTAGTGACATATGACTAAACATCTCTGAGTCGAGACAAGAATCAAATTTTGGGGAAAAAAATCAACTTAAAAGAACAGTGCGTAACATTTCGGGGGATCTATTAGCAGAAATGGAATATAATATTCAGAACTATGTTTTCATTAATGTATAATAACCTGAAACTAAGAATCATTGTGTTTTCATTAGCCTAGAATGAGCCGTTTATATCTACATAGGGAGTGGATCCGCTTCAGAGTCCGCCATGTTTCTACAGAACGCACAAACCAAACACAGGCTCTAGAGAGAGACTTTCACGTTTTTATGTTACCTGAAGGCCACCGTAGTTCTCCGACAAGCTTGTGAAACTGCGGTAACGCCAGCTGCAGAGTGCAAAACTGTGATACCGCCAGCCGCTGTTTGATTTCCATTGTTCCTAAAGTAGTGTTATTATGGTAAGGATTAACTCTGAGTGTGGCAAACAGCGTCACCACGGTTTTGCACTCAACGGCTCACATTACCGCAGTCTTGGAAAGGGAGGAGTGAGCGGAGGGGGGCTCAGTTGGTTGCAATCTGCAACCACGCCACTATATGCCGCCAAATCCCACACACTGTCCCTTTAAATGCAACCACGAGGTTATCATTCAGGAGACTGCTGTTACAATCAGCTGTTCATTTGTGTCCCGTGTTCACAACGTTCAGTGGCATTTTCACTGTACAAACGTAGTGGTTTTAAGCCCAACCATGTAGTTCTTTCCTAAACCTAACTATCGTGGCTTTGTTGCCGAAAACAAAGTGACGCCAAGGGGCGTGACAAAGCGGGATGGGAACATGTTGGGACACCAGTGTTCGAGACCAGTGTTGTGTTTTTAAGTTACGTAAGTGACATGTTTTCTGTACTGATGTTACGTATTTTACTTAGTTTACGTACTTATTCCAAGCCCAACCATGATGTTTTTCCTAAACCTAACTAAGCGGTTTTGTTGCCCCCTGCTGGTACTCTACTTTTGTACACGCATGCAATATTCACACGTCTCTACGAGGCAAAACGTGACATTGACAAGCTATCCTCTGGTGGACAGGCGGGTCTATTACACACTTTGGTGCGATATCGGTTTGTACAACGTGTCCCAAAGCGAATCACTGAATCCCTCCCTGCCCCCCAAAATGACTGTATTGAGTGTAAAAGTCAGTTTTTGTGTGTTTTAACCTGTTTAGTTTAGCAGACAGGTGGGTTAATGTGTCGGACGACTCAGTTCTGTCAGGAGAGCAGCGCTAGGGCTCGGGTCAGAGCTGCAGTGTTAAAAGGGTAAGGGTGTATGAGGGGCATAGGTACCGCAATGCAGACCTCCACTCTGGCACGTCTAAATAAGGCGTCAAGTGTGTGAGTGTGTGTGTGTGTGTGTGCGTGTGTGTGTGTGTGTGTGTGTGTGTGTGTGTGTGTGTGTGTGTGCTTGGCCTCCAACACAGTCGAGCTGAGACACCCTATCCCTACGCAGAGGACTAGTGTTAGGACAGGGCCTCGCTGCACCACTCACTGGAGCTACTCTCTCACACACATAAAAAAACACCATACAAAGTCTAAAATGTACAGCGATCGATCGCCTTATCCTCAGTCCACCAACATTTTTTCTGTTGCCTGACTGTGAGTGGGACGGTTTAGTGGGTTTTACTTGAAGTTGCTGGGGTGCTGGCTGAGGGCCAGGTTCAGGGTGTCCAGGGCATGACGGTGGTGTTTCTGGGCGCTCAGCAGCAGCGTCAGCAGGTGGAGGGAGTGTAAGTCGTCCCCACGGAGAGATAAAGCCGCCTGCAGGGGCTCTATGGCTGCTGATACCTGCCACACAAACACACACACAGACACATTCTCAGGTATAGCTTACACTCTGTTTCCTAATTGTTTATTAACAAAGCACATAACTCTCCCATTGGTTTGCTTATACCTGGCGCACAAGTGCCAGCTGCAGAGCCAGGTACATAGCGATCTGAGCATCCTGGGGGTCTAATGAATGAGCCCTGTGGAGGAGAGAGAGGAAACGCTCATGGTTCACACCGTGTTAGTGAAGATTTTATGCCAGGAGGGCAAACTTTTATGATTGGCATTCAAAACAAAAACCTGAATAACGACGGAGTCTACAGCCACACTAGCAGCTCTTTGAGGCACACTGGTGCTTTGAGCTAAATGTTGACATCTGGTCAGACAAATGGTACCAAATGCCCTCATAAAGAGCCTCCAGTTTTATGTTCCTAAATGTCCTATACTGTGTGTACTAGGAGACAAAACAGATGGGTTATCTGTAAGGAAAATGAGATTTGTAACACTGTTTTGTCTTGCTGCTAAAAATTGTTATGAACTGGTAGATAAGGACTCCAAATTGTTTTAGCTTGAGTAGCTGGTTGAAAGAGTTTATAGATTTAATAGGGATGGAAAGAGCTGCCGCCACATTAAAGCACCTTTATCAGACTTAGAGGGATTGTGGGTACAGTAAGATCATAATTGTACTCCCTACTGGATTATGTTTGCTTATGTGCACATGTTGTTGTTCTGCGTTCTTTGTAGAACGTGGAGAATAGAAGAACAGGAACCTACTTGCTCAAAGCTCGTAGGGCTTTTTTGTTGCATTCGTCACGATCAACTTTCAGAGCGGCTGGAGAGAGAGAGAGAGAGAGAGATAGAGAGAGAGAGAGAGAGAGAGAGAGAGAGAGAGAGAGAGAGAGAGTGAGAGAAGACAACCAAAAGTTTACTCGGCACAGTTTCAGCTTTAAAATGATATGTTATATAAACAGTGGGCTCAACTAGTCCTCACACCTAAACAGAAAAAAAGGGGTGCCGTTCCAAAATGACCATATAAAGGAATAGCTTGAAATATTACTTCACTTTCTTGATGGTAAATAGATGGAAGATTCTGCTCTCATGTATCTCTGTTGAAGTAAATACCAAGAAGGGGGAAACAGGATTTTCTTCCTCTTTTTTAATCTTCATCTTGTGTCGAACTATTCCATTAAGGTCTGGTTAACTTTAGGTAACAACTAACATTTTGGGTAAGATTGTGATCTAGAAACAAATGACTGTTGGTAGAAGTCAGGATTTGAATCGTGGTGAAATCGAGACGTTTTACAGCCTTCCCCCTTTGCTTCTGAGACATTAATCGCATACTGATTGTCAGAAAAATGGAACAACAAAAGATACGAACAAAAGAACGATACTGTTGTTTTCCCGGAGAGGATATCCTCAGTATATTTGTCTGTTTGTTGGTTTGTGTGTCCTTACCATTGGAGGCCTGTAAACTGCAGCAGAGTCCCAGGGACAGGTAGGCCCTCGGTAGAAACTCTCCAGCTTCTTCCCCCATGGACACCACATCCCGCGACAGAGCCTCGGCCTTCTCAAACTGGACGCACGCATAAACATACACTCAATTAGCCACTGAAAAATTGTATATACTTCACTGGGCAGGTGAAATACTGAATTATTCTGCTGTGAATACAACTTGTGTTCAGGTCTTCTTCGTGCCCTTATCCTGCTTATATCCTAAATAATAATCCAAACCATTTAGTTTTCTTCACTGAAATTAATGTAATGCTGAGATATAGGCCAACTGTACATATATACTGTATATATATATATATATATATATATATATATATATATATATACATATTTACACTCCTTAAAATCAAGAAGGCCTTGTGACCCCCCGTGAAGCTTAGACGACCCTTAGGCTGGGTCGGGACCCCCAGGCTGGGAACCAGTGCCCTATAATATGAAACAAATGAATCTCTTTGTGAGGTACTGTAGGCAGCGTCTACAACATCCTCTCCTCCATGAGCATGAGAGAGGAAGAACTCTGCAGCACTGAGGCGTAAACGTGGCTGAGGTGCAGCAGGGAGTGGACTATTGATGGCTGAGTCCGGTGTGAGTTTAGCGTGAGGACAGTCCGAGTAGATTCAAGGACAACGCAGAGTTTGCTGAAGGACACACACACTTTCGCCCACACACACGCAGCAGCAGACTGCAGGCGGTGTGTGGCCGAGCCGAGGTGCTCTGAGCTGAGGAGAAAGTGTGTCACTCTGTGTGAGGTATGGCTGGTAGCGGGCGGGCTGGTAGCGGGCGGGCAGGTGGGCGTAGGGGGGTAATGCCTTTGACGGCACGCCAGCGCAACAGCAAGCCAACTGCTCTGACTCCCTCCCCCCTCCTCCTCTTCTTCCACCCTTCATCCTCTCTCACTCTCTCTTTCTCTGAATCCAGCCCTTGCAAGTTCAAAGCCTGCACACAATAGCCAGTCATTTAAACACACAGCCCGTCCATGCACATCGTAGCGGGATTTCACCCTCGAATGGTGTGAAAGAAGAACACGTCGCTGTCGTCGGGTGAAAACCTTGCATCTGCAAAAACTGCTCTTCAGGAATTTATTGCTTTCAGTGCAGTTTCTAGTGATGTCATGAAGATCCTTTTTCACAAACATGTACTGTATAGGAGCTCTCTGAAAACCTGAAAAAATATAAATTGTCATGAGGTTTTGGTCTGGTCTGCGGGCTAGTGGGCCACAAAAACAAACATTGCTGGCTAGATAATAGTCCAGACTGTCCAGTGGAGCTGATGGTGGATAATGGTGGCCCATTTATGTAATGCTCCACTGCACTATGGCCACAGTGTCCCATTGTGATTAAGGCTGTAAGCTCCTTAGTGTCTCCGGCCTGCCATGATCTCCAGCCACTGACAGATGTGCTCCCTCCATTCGCCCCTGTTAGCTCCTCTTTTCTAATCTCTGACCCCTTTCTCTCTCTCCCTCTCTGTCTCTCTCACCCTCGCTCTCTCCTACTCTAAATACCTCTGTTGATGTGACTTCCTCCCTCCTGCCCCGATCACGAACAGCAGGACTACATCCAAACTGGCCGGGCTTTACAGGGATGCGTATCTGCCCGAGTGACCCCAGTGTCAACCCTGAAACATTAGCGACACATTGCTGCTGAGTTATGCATCTCAATGTAAATATTCTATAAAGCAGCTGTCTACGTAGTGACCTCACCTTTTGGCTTATCATTGTGTGAGCGTTCGCTGAGGGGGGGAAGGCGTTCAAATGCAGATTTGTGGCATCTCATTAGTTCCAGATGAAGAATGGATTCTTGCTACTCTGTCTGTAATCCTGTGAAACCTTTAGCCTACATACAGTATACTTGTTTGGCTTTGTGATAAGTCCATATTCTGTTGACAATGATGGGATACTTTAAAGCTGCAGTGTGTAGGATTTAGTGACATCTAGTGGTGAGGTTGCAGATTGCAACTCGTGCGTGCATTAGACTCCTTGGTCCGTGTTTCAAGACGGGTCGGGTGGGTTGCCGACGTCACCGAGGACCCCTGGCACCTTTTACGTGGGCCAAGCCCTGATCTGGCGGCACGACGCGGTTGGGGCGCACTGAGGACAGTCCACACCGGTGACACTTTGTCCACGGCACCTTCACCCCGAGCCTTTCCATGCTGATCTAGAGCCAGTTGTGGCGCACCGCCTTGTATGCGGGACTCCCCAGCCTGCCGTGTGTCGCTCACACCCTCCAGCTGGCTGTTAACGAGGGTCTTTTGGCACAGAGAAGTACTCGTATCGGTACTCGGTATCGGCGAGTACCCAAATGTAAGTACTTGTACTTGTACTCGGTCTGAAAAAAAGTGGTATCGGTGCGACCCTTCAGAATTATCTAGGGACCCCTTTATGTTGATGTAAACATCTGCTTCTCTGTATCTACTCTCTAAATAGAGGAGTTAAACTGAACAGACACAAAAAACAGCTCCACCTACACAGCAACTCATCCACAGACAATTTAAAAGTGTCACTGCAACAAGTATCTCTGGGAAATGTAGAGCAAAAACATCACAGCAAGAGCACCGAAAATGATTCATAGGTCATGATTCTAATCTTGGTTAGTCTTGTCGGTACATGGCTCAGGCTCTCAGACTCTCAACTTCATGTGTGTGTATTTGAGTCCAGGCGTGTGCGTGTGTAATGTGTATTGTTTTCATATATAAGCGAATGTTTTTGTGTGTATTCACCCAGTGCAGTTGACCAATGCAGACTTTAGCAGCCAATAGGGGCAACGAGGGGTCCTCTGGTCTCATCCTGGCACACTCTTTAAATACAGACACAGCACCAACCCCCTGGAAGGACCACACACACACACGCACACACAAATGTCACTGACAAATTGTGATTCATGTGCACGCAGCAACAGCAGTCAGTTATCACGCAGCCACAGATGACACGGATCGCGTTTAAGCGAGTGCATCAAACACACATCAACTGTCCTTACACAGCCCTAATAGACCCATTTAGACACACAGTCACTTAATACATGTAGGTCAATCATTAATGGACCACGTGCACGCTCACATGCACACATGCACACACGTTCATACACACACACACCCGAATGGCCCTAAATAGAAGCGGATCTGACGACACTGAGGCGGCCCCTTCTCCTTCTAGGGAGCAGCCTATTTCTAGAGCTCTCCATTGATCTGCAGTGTCACTTTATCCTGCAGCCCAGATCAATTTTTCTGTCACACACACACACCGATGGAGAGAGAGAGGATTATAAGCTATTCCAGCTCCTTTCGAGGACTCCCATTTGAAGAATATCGTATTTTTTTACAACAATATTTATCTTTATTTAGCATCAAATGGATTCAATAGTATTTCCCAATCATTTCAAGTTGTTTTTTGCAATAGCAGATGAGAGTTGCCATGAAAGAAAATATATTCTGTGCTAGAAGGTTTAGACTAATAAGGTAGTTTTGTGTACTTTTGTTTGCAATTAATATACATGGCAATATCTGGATCAACCCGTGCTTCTCCAAGCACACTTATCCGTGAAAGCTATTTGTTGCACGTCTGAGGGTGACATGAGGGTGAGGAAGGAGCGCAGCAGTGTACAGGACAGAGGTATGGCAGAAGATGGATGTCACCTTCGGGTGTGGCGTGGGCGGCGTGGCGTGTGCGAGGAGCTGCTGTTGCTGCCGGTTTATAAGGAGAAAATGAGCTCACCTTCCCAGCCGCCATGAGTGACAGGCCCAGCTGGTGCCAGAGGTGGAACTCGTTGAATGAAAACTTCATTGCTCGCTCCAGACACTGCGAGGAGAAACACAGACACAGAAATATGTTTAAGTGATATAATTCATACAAATGGGATGCGTGGGTGGAGGTTCAGGCAGAGTCTGGCCAGGTTAACACAGATTGAGGCCAAAAAATATGAAAGAAGATGTGAAATGTATGAAAAATGTGTGCTCAAACTGTCCACAGCCATTAGGAGACCAGTCAGGAAAGCCTTGATTAGGAACATTAAACTGAATGGCCACTCTTCTTGACTAAATGTTTCTAGCTTGAAATGACTGTCAGTCACCACTCACCACCCACTCAGCGATGTTTCAGTACATAATGATGTGATTGATGTGTGTGTGGACGAGCAGAGGATGGCGTGGAGCGCCGCTCAGTCAGATGTTGTCAGTCATGCAGAACCAGGAAAGAGGTCTGCCTAATATTCTGATTAAATAATGTGCACTTAGCAGAAAGGCTGCCGGCCATTTAACATGCAGACAAATATGTCCCGCTGTATGGAGCTAATTGTATTACTGAAAATATACTGCGGGTAATTCTTAAATGATACAATGAATGAACTAAGCTGCGTATCAAGTAAACATGCAGGAATACTTGTAAAGTTTGCTATTATGAAACTGTCACTGCTGCTACTTGCACGTAATGGTGGTGACCCTTGTTAACCCTGCTAAATCAGACCCCCCACACACACAACAAATCCCAGTTTAACCCCTGGTTAGGGGGTTAATATGCAGAGATGGATTTGGATGCAGGAAACATGAAACTGACAATAGTTAAGACACAACATGCTGATGTTAAGCAGGCATAATATTTATGTTCACCGTATCTTAGTTTAGCATGTTAACATTTGTTAATCAGCACTAAACACAAAGTACAGCTAAAGCTGATAAGAATGTCATTAGTTCTGCAGCCTCCGGCAACCTCCGGGTCTGAGAAGTGAAGTCAATGCAGAAGTGCGTTAAAACTTGCATTCTTTCTAACAGCCAGCAGGGGGCGACTCCTCTGGTTGCAAAAAGAAGTCTGATTGTATAGAAGTCTATGAGAAAATGAGCCTACTTCTCACTTGATTTATTACCTCAGTAAACATTGTAAACATGAGTTTATGGTCTCTATCTCTAGTTTCAAGTCTTCTTCAATACAGCATGATGCTCATTTAGTAAATTATGATCCCATCCATTTAGAGTCAGATAGACCATAAAGCAGGGTATGCTTCACGCCAAATTCAAACCAGAGCAGCGGTGAAGTGTGAAGAGCTGCCATGCAATATGTTTGAAAATCTGCGGCGGTGTGTTTGATTCTGCGTGGAAGTGCAGCCAGAGAATACCTGCAGCCAAGGAAACAGATCCTGTGACTCCTGTTGACATGTTGACCTACGTTACAAAGAGTTTCTTCTCGCCTGAAACACATGAATACGCCTCCTGGCCACAGAAAAAAGTAGGCCAATTATTGCGGCAAGCTGCACTTCGCCACTCCCTGGTGTGAATTCAGCATTTGGGCGCGGCTATCTTATTGTTGACAGGTCGCCACCACAGTGTCTGGGAGTTGTCTGTGTTTTTGTCTAACAACTTTAACCCTTTCACAGTGTGTTTTCAGTTCATGAAAGTTAATTGTGACGTTTCGGTCATCTAAAAAATGTCACTTCTGGTTACAAATAACCAAGGTGGCGATGGTCTAAATGCTGAACTTGAGGATTCAAAAGTCAACAAACCAATGGGTGACGTCACGGTGACTATGCCCACTTCATATATACAGTATACAGTCTATGCATTGAATGAAGCATTGAATAAATACAAATTATGCCCTGATGTTGCTGCTAGATGCTGTATTTATCTCCAAAGTCATTACAATTTACTTCATCGCAATCCATACAATAATTGTCAAGATATTCAGCTTAAAAATTCCAGCCTGAAGGTGGCGCTAGATGAAAAGTCAAGGGATCATCAAAGTCACAAGGAGTCATTCACTGAGGACCTTGAATACCTTTCATGGCAATCCATCTAATGGTCTGGATCAAAGTGGCAGACCAACTTACACATTAATGCACCCGTAATATTAATGCAATAATTTAACATATATAATAATACATGACTCTGAAAGTAGTAATAGAATGTACTTTTATTAAATACATTTTTTAATTGCAGGACTTTCCCTCGTAATGGAATATTTTTACTGCTTTCATTTAACAAGATTTAAATATTTCTTCATGATTACCATTAGCTAATTTTATTCTGCAAAAATGTTAAATCATTGAATTTTTTCTCTACAAGCCTTCAGCATTTTTCTTTTATTATATTCTTAAGATGAAAAATCTATGTATCTGCATAATCCAACCTCATAATAATAATAATAATAATAATACAGTGGTTCCCAAACTTTTTCACATCCAGGACCCCTAAACTGACACAAACTAGACCGCAGACCCCGATCTGATCAGATGTTTTATTATTTTTTATTATTGTGTTATTTATAGATGGAATTACAGTAAAACATAAATCATTCCCCATTTTGCTGAGGACCCTGTTGATCCCCCTCAAGGACCCACTGTACTAATACATACCTGTGTGTCCTCCAACTGAGATGTGATATTAGAATCAGACGCCTCAATGATTGATTAATGCTTCAGTAAGTCTGTAATCAATCAATGTGAATCTTCTTCATCCCATCAGAGATGGATGGCACTGACTGCCTGACATCTAATTCTTAATAAATGGCCCATACTGCCCTCATATATCAGCAAACTGATCCACTGGTCTAAGTGGAACTACCGCAGTGTGTGAGCGGTACTCCTCATAGAGATGACTGATGCGATCTATGAATCAGTCAGACAGGTGGACAAACCTAATTTTAGACGACCCCTCTCGCCTCCGCCTCCCTAACTTCCTACATCTGGGTGGAGGTCACATTATAGGGTTGGGTAGCAGAAAAATTGAGAAGATGGAGGAGGAATTTGGAGTGAGATGCTGGAAGAAAAAGACACCCTTTGCTCAAAGTGATAAGGACATTCATTTAGAAGTTTGGCAAAGGCAAAGCTCTCACTAACACATCTCATCTCTCACGCTTTTGCTCTCTTCCCCTCAGACCTCCTGCGTGGCGTCTCTGTTTGTGTGTGTCGCCTCACCTCAGACAGCATGTCGTACTGCCCCCTCCTGGCCATGCCGATGGTGAGCAGGTCATAGACAGAGGTGGCATCCTGCAGGCTGGCCTTGCGAGCCTCGGCCTGGTCTGGCAGACGACTGATCACCGCTTCGCCGCTGGCCTGGACGGACAGAGATGCTGAGTGAGGAAGAGGAGGCGGAAAGGAAGAGGAAAACTAAGGAAGGGAAAGATGGCGATACCGATGGTCTTGGCAGAAAGGTAAGGGAAATACTCGAGAAGGCAGAGTGTGTCTCACCATGGACTCTGTGATGAGCAGCAGCAACACAGCCTCCTCTACCACGTCCTGAGGACAGAAGCAACTGCCAGGACACAGGAAACAGGAAATAGTGACAGGAAGTCCATCCCTCACACACACACACACACGGCTTGTCCACAGGTAGATTGTCAGATAGCTGCGTGTCCGGTTTCTGTCTCACTTGTGGTGCTGTAACACAACCCGGACCACCCTGGGTGTATCACTACACAGCCCTATCTCATATGTCACACACACACTGGCTCCTTCATTTCTTCCATCTCCACCTCTCCCCTCCCTCTCATTCATCACTTTCTTTGCGTCTCCTCCCTCTCTGGTCGGCTCCGTGTCCTATTAAAGGACACATTTACCAGACGCCACCGTGGCCTTTTCAAAAGAGGCAACCGATGACAAAAGCCATGAACAATACTCAGCTATTCCTCAGGGGTGAAGTCTCCTGTTCCTCCCCTCCTTCTAATCTCAGACATGGATTTAGATCTTCACTTATGATAGTGTGGGCAGGATTAGTCATGTGGCGGTGACTAAGTTTGGCTCGCAGGGCCCGAGCAACGAGCTCGCAGGATCCCTGCAAAGAGGGAAACGCAGAGACAAGGCAACAAAACGTTGATACGATTTTAGTTCGATGGTGATGCAGAAAACCAGTTGGTCATGTCAGGACTGTGAGGCATTTTCATCCCTTGTGAATATTACGTCATTTTTATGATACAATATGTTATGTCATGTTATTTAAAGGGAGTATTTAATACTTGTATCAACATGGGAGTGGGCAAACATGCTGCTTAATGCAAATGTATGTATATATTTATTATTGGAAATCAATTAACAACATAGAGCAATGACAGATATTGTCCAGAAACCCTCACAGGTACTGCATTTAGCATAAAAAATATGCTCAAATCATAACATGGCAAACTTCAGCCCAACAGGCAACAACAGCTGTCAGTGTGTCAGTGTGCTGACTTGACTATGACTTGCCCCAAACTGCATGTGATTATCATAAAGTGGGCATGTCTGTAAAGGGGAGACTCGTGGGTACCCATAGAACCCAATTTCATTCACATATCTGGAGGTCAGAGGTCAAGGGACCCCTTTGTAAATGGCCATGCCAGATTTTCCTCGCCAAAATTTAGCGTAAGTTTGGAGCGTTATTTATCCTCCTTCTCGAGAAGCTAGTATGACGTGGTTGGTACCAATGGATTCCTTAGGTTTATTAGTTTCATATGATACCAGTATCTTCACTCCAGCTTTAAAACCTGCTACAAGAAAATTGCAATTTGCGTTAATGTGTCAAAGAAATTAGCGGCGTTAAAACAAATTTGCGTTCTTTGCGTCGCAGGTATTATAGGTGTAGTGTTTGTTTCAGTTCTGGACCACACTGATAAGAGGCGGAGAGGTGTGTTCTGGGATTCCTCACCTTCAATGACCCAGTGTTGCCTGTGAGCTCTCTCTGGGAAAGTCTGTTACCTGACTTTCCATGTGAAAGGGTGTACTTTTTACTTTGTGGAGACGTGACTCAGATTCCGCCTCCTGATGATGACTCACAGTCTTTAGTATAAAAACAACCACTTGGACAAAGAGAATTGGAGCCAACTTCCAAGTGCTACATCTGTTGGGAGGATAGCACCTTGGACAAAACTGATAACCACATTGGCTGAAAGTCAATTTACTCCTAGAGATAACTGCTGCGGGCATAATACGGAGTCGACACAAAGGAGTAACAAAGCACACACCCAGGAGGAATCACCCCTTTTCACACTGGGGCTGAAAAACAGAAAAACTAAACCAAAACGAGACAATCTCTTGCGTTCAAACCTTTCACACCAAGGCCGACATGAATATCTGCGTTCCGTACACCGTCACCCATTCATCATTCATCATTCATCGCTGTCATGGACTTTTCAAGCAGCAGCAGCAGCAGTAACAACGAAGGTAGAATAAAACACAAGATAGAGACGTAGAAATGAAACAAACAAACCAGTCGGTGCTGTAACGTTGCGGTGGTTTGACTGTGGGGTAGATGGCGTCTTTGGAGGCGGCGGCCCCCTCTCTGTGGAGCCAGGCGGAGGGTGGGGGGCCCAGCGGGGGCCAGTAGCAGTCGTCACTGACGGAGCTCAGCAGCACCTCTGCTAGCTTCCTCGCTGCAGACTAAGAGGAAACCACAATGTGTTAATGGAATACTGTAAAACCTGAGTAGATGAGCAAACATACAGATGAGAGCTCGTATTAAAGGTGCTAAATTTGACATCCAGAGCATTAATATAGCAGCAAACAACTATTCGCTATGTAAAGATATAGAGGAGTAATGGCGTCCTGAGCGGAGAAGGAAGTCGCTCTCCTTCTGTACATTGTTGACCATTTTATTCTAATCTTTTCTTTCTTTTTATTCTTATCTTTTATCTTTCTTTGTGTGTATTAAAGAGTTTCATAAATCTGATGTATTCTTGTTATTATTATTATAGTCGGACCGGACGCGTGTCCCTTTGAGTGTGCCCCACTGGCGAGCTGCACTGTGCTCATTCGGCACTCATTCGGCGTTCATTCAGCACTCATTCGGCGGTTACTGACGCCATACCGACACACGGTGTCGTCAGAACCCTCTGGTTACCCCCCAGGTAAACACTGTTAGTCCCATCAGTATTGTTGCCATTGTGTGCAGTGTTAGCACCGTTAGCTGCTAGCCTGCGGCTCAGCCAACGCCATGTTGAGAACCGCGTGGAGGCAATCCCTCAATCATAGATATGCTCTGAATTTCGAATTTAGCACCTTTAAGTTATAATAATGTTTTCATCATATTTTGTGTATATTTTACTAATATGCTTCATTAAATTGCCTGATGGTTTAACCTGTTTAAAGTTTTAACAAATAGCTACTGATCTACACTTGAACCTGCCGATACACTATAGAATAATATGTGTGTGTTTGTGTGTGTGTGTGTGTTTGTGTGTGTGTGTGTGTGAGACATCTCACCTTCCTGAAGCTCTGGGACCCTCGTGACTCCACCACCCTGAGCACCCTACGCAGTTGGTGAGCACCCTGTGCTAGATGACTAACACAAACACACACACACTCAGTAGGCGTATATCCGTGTGATGTTTAGGTTGTGAAGTTGCAACATCGACAAAACAAACTAAGCGAACAGACATGTTATATTGTGGACAGAAGAACAAATAACAAACTGCTAATATCATAATGTTGACAGTAGTACAGCAGGATAATAACAGCACTGATATTATGACTACATACTGTCTCATACACACATGGTCACAGCTTGCCGTATTATAAACAATAGAGAGAAGTTCATCACTGGGTTGGCCAAACTACGGCCTGTGGGCCAACTGCGGCCCGCTGCCCATTTTTAAATGGCCCGCAGTGAATTTTAAAAAATAAACCAGAATATGGCTTCAGCATATTTCTAATAAATTGCACTGTACATTGCACATCCTACTTTAAACACTAGATGTCGACTACATTTATGTCTGTCAATATTTTACCATTTCTGCCTGTTCTGTTTGTTACATCTTAATATTAGACAGATATAGAAAGATTTACATCTTACATTTACATCTGCATCGTAATCTTTAAAGTGGGCGCACGTGCATGTGATTATCATAAAGTGGGCATGTCTGTAAAGGGGAGACTCGTGGGTACTTGCAGAACCCATTTTCATTCACATATCTTGAGGTCAGAGGTCAAGGGACCCCTTTGAAACATGACAGTTTTTTCTCACCAAAATTTAGTGGAAGTTTGGAGCGTTATTTAGCGTCTTTCGTGAGAAGCTAGTATGACATGGTACCAATGGATTCCTTGGGTTTTTTAGTCTCATATGATACCTTATATCATAGTAGTAGTAGTAGTAGTAGTAGTATCTTCACTCACAGCTTTCAAACTGAGCCCACTACAACCTAAAAATCGCAAGTTGCGTTAATGCATTAAAGAAATTAGTGGCATTAAAACAAATTTGCGTTAACTTTGACAGCCCTAATTTAAATTAACTTTAAAAGCAGCAGATACAGAATAGTTTTTGTAATATATGGGCACACTATTGTAACGTCAAACGTTAAACTGTTTAGTAGTGTTGCTCAGTTATTTTGACAGAAAATTAATTTTCTGTGTCACATGCAGTTTGCTGGTCTAGAAACACAGATTTTCTTTCAGTGTAACTAGTTGAAATCTATGTATTTACTATTGTGTGGCCCGTGACTGCTTATAGTTTTCTGTATATGGTGTGACAGCCCTCTGGATCTCCTGGTTGGGCGGTCTGTCCCTTATAGGAGGGAAGCAGGAAGTGCATCAGTGATTATGATTAGCACCTGAGCCTGCTGCTCCTCAGCTATAAGCTGGTGGATTCAGTAAGTTTCTCTCTCTCACCCTGGACATTATGGTTAGTGGTTTGGGTTAAGTTGCTCCTTTTGTTTTCCTGGAGCAAAACACCCAGTTGCTAGTGTTTCTAATATTTTGTCCACCCTTTTTACATCAGTGATGGTAGAAGTATTTTAAAAAGCACCTCTCAGTGAACATTATAACCTTCATGAAGGGTATGAGTTACTGCAGGACTGTTGTGTTACACTGCACTAGATTCAGCCAGGTGTTGTTTATCTGAGTGTAAGAGCAACACTGACACCTGCTGGTCACCAACTGTAATGCATCTCTGCAGCACTGAGGTCAATCAGAATCAGATTTATTTGGCAAATACATACACATAAGGAATTTAACCCCCGTTTTAAGCATCTCTCTCAACGTACTTACACAGAAATAGAAACAGAAGCTAGGGACAAGGACAACACTGCTGGACAAATAAAGGTAAAGAATAGACAGGATTGTTATATACACAACTAATGAAAAAATAGGTGTATATATATAAATATATATATATAAAAAGCACCATTAACCACCAATAAAATAAGAATAAAATAAAATGTTTATATACACGTCAAGTGTTACGTAAGTTGTAAACAATACAATAGTGCAAAGTATATAGTGTCAAGTGGTGCTTAAAAGCCAAAGGTTTCCTCCATAGAGGTGAAACTATAGCTTTTAATTTAAATTTTAATAAATATCTTCATTATGGATTGATTATTTTCTTGATCAAACTGACACCTTCAAATATCTTGTTTTTTCTGACCAACAGTCTGAACCTCAATTTTTCTGTTTAGTGTAATTTAAGACAAGGAAAAGGGTCGGTGTGCTCACCCTCTCTGCAGCAGACAGAGGTAACCGCTCTGTAATGAAGCCTGCAGGAAGAAGCCCAGGTCGATGTCCACAGGTGGAGGAAGCAGACCGGCTTTGGCTGTCTTGGAGTGAGGTGTTGTTACCATCTGAAAATACACACACAACAATGAGTACATTCAGTAGTTTATTCACTGTATTTAAACCTTTAGGTTGAAGTATATGTACGATGGCTCCTATTATTATATTATTGGATTATTACTATTGATTAGCGTTGTCAAAGTTAGCGCGATAAAAGCTAAAGTCAAAGCAAATTCGTTTTAACGCCACTAATTTCTTTAACACATTAACTTGTCGTGAAGGAGGCTAAATGATGCTCCAAAGTTGAGCTAAATTTTGGCGAGGAGGGGTCCCTTGACCTCTGACCTCAAGATATGTGAATGAAAATGGGTACCCACGAGTCTCCCCTTTACAGACATGCCCACTTTATGATAATCACATGCAGTTTGGGGGCAAGTCATAGTCAAGTCAGCACACTGACACACTGACAGCTGTTGTTGCCTGTTGGGCTGCAGTTTGCCATGTTATGATTTGAGCATATTTTTTATGCTAAATGCAGTACCTGTGAGGGTTCCTGGACAATATGTGTCATTGTTGATTTACAATAATAAATATATATATATATATATATATATATATATATAAATTTGCATAAAGCAGCATATTTGTCCACTCCCATGTTGATAAAGAGTATTAAATACTTGACAAATCTCCCTTGAAGGTACATTTTGAACAGATAAAAATGTGTGATTAATCACAATTAATCTTGGACAATCACGCGATTAATCAAGATTAAATATTTTAATTGATTGACAGCCCTACTATTGATACATTAATATGAATAATTTGAAGTTGGTTGTGTTGAATCTAATTAGGCTATAACTACTCTATATTCTTTTGGGCAGTTTAATCCATAACAAATTAATCATATTTCATAAACTGATCATATATTGTGCATGTAAAGTTTTAATCTGAAAAGTAACCAGCAACTATAGCTGTGAAATATATGAAGTAAAGTAGAAGTATGACGTCACATAAAATGAAATACAGAACCACTAAATATTAGGATACTAAATATGTGTGTTGGGAAGAACTAAAGTAAGATATACTGAAATGTATTTAATAAATAAATAAAATGTTAGTGACACTACATAAACACATTCACATATCATGCATACTCTATTCTACATGTATAAAAATCCACCTTATCGAGCTCCTGCAGGTAGGACAGAGCGGCGTCGCAGGCCCTGAGATAACAGGACAGACTCTCCTCCTCCCTCTCCGACAGACGAACACGAGACACTGCAGAAACCGTCTGGTGGTCCAGAGACAGACCTGGAACACAAGGAGAGACCGTCAGACCACCACATCCACCATCCACCAACAAACTCACCTATTCTGCTGGGGATACCTCACAGGCAGGTAATGCACTGAACACATGCAGAAAATCATATATACAACATACTTTACTATATAAAAACTATAATTATCAGTTTATAATTAGTTAGAAGTTTAAAGTAGCATGTGAATGGAGACGTATTTTATGTGATTAAAAAATAAATCAGGTGTCTTATCTGGAAATACTGAAATAAATAAGAGGGAGGAAGGTCAGATTTTGATAAGAGTTCAAATAAATAAGACGCATCATAGATTAATTCAAGACAGGGTTTTTTAAACAGTCGTCTTCTTCTAAACTTGATTCTATTCTTAATAATGGGGAAGATAAAAAGAATATTTCCAAAATTTATATCGCATTTATTATGACAGCGTGATTGTCAAATTGAAATGGACAGAGGACTGGACATATTTCTTTCTCAAAGTTCATAAATATTCATATAATTATCATCTTAAGTTATATATTTTTTTAAAGATGCTGTATATGATGCATCATACCACAGAGAAGATGCATAAGATGAACACTGACATGTCATTTTTATGTTGTTGTTGTTGTTGTAAGACACAAAGAGGTAGTTTTTTGCATCGTTTTTGGAGGTGTGACTTTCTCATCTTGTTTTCAAATCTGTACTTGATATTTTATCTTTATGCATACACTATGATAAACTGCTAAATCCTCCACTTTGTTAATCAGGTACTAACCATAGACGGTATATAATAAGCGACATAGTCACAGTGACGTCACCCATTGGTTTGTGGACTGCCGTTTTGAAGCCTTGAGTTCAGCATTTCGGCCGTCACCATCTTTTTTTTTTTGCAACCAGAAGCGACACTAGAAGGTGGAGCTAAGCACAACCGAACGCTGAATAAGACATTTTTAGTCAACCAAAAAGATTATAATTAACTTTCATGAACTGAAAACACACTGTGAAAGGGTTAACGTTGTAAGACGAAAACACGGACAACTCCCAGACCGGACAACGCCGTGGTAGTGACCTGTCAATCACAAGGTAGCCCCGCCCTAAAGCATACCCTGCTCTCAGCATATAGTGCTGTGCAGATGAATACACCGCTGATGCGTGAATACAGAGGAAGAATTGAGCAGGCCACTTCTGGTCCAGATGTCCGTTAGTGGATTTATTGGTACAAATAAACGGAGTGAGCAGGAACATTTCTAGACCGCAGGAGGCCTGTGACGGACAGCAGCCTCAGGCCAGACGCCAGGCCTAATCAAATAAGCAGACAGCTGCCGATAGACAAGACATCATCATCCAAATATTCACATCTGACTTCATTCCCACAACAACTACGCACACACACAAAAACATGGGAAGGAGCTAAGCAACCCCCAAAGGATCTGATCTGTTTTCTCTTGTAGCATGTGGGAGTCCATTCGGTCGGTTTCAAAACAATCAAAGGAAATCAAACAGTTACTGTAATAAAATTCTCTTCAGTTTAAAGAGGTCATGTCCGATGATCAGGAAACAGGGAGTCTAATGACACCATGATGATTATGAGTGTAACAAGATTATCCAGAGCTCAGAGGACAACAGACCACCGGGTCTTTAAAGTGAAGTCAATGCTGAAGTGCCTTAAACCTGCATTCTTTCTAACAGCCAGCAGGGGGCGACTCCTCTGGTTGCAAAAAGAAGTCTGACTGTATAGAAGTCTATGAGAAAATGAGCCTACTTCTCACTTGATTTATTACCTCAGTAAACATTGTAAACGTGAGTTTATGGTCTCAGTCACTAGTTTCAAGTCTTCTTCAATACAGCATGATGTTCATTTAGTAAATTATGGTCCCATTTAGAGTCAAATAGACCATAAAGCAGGGGATGCTTTAGGGCGTGGCTACCTTGTGATTGACAGGTCACTACCACGGCGTTGTCCAGTCTGGGAGTTGTCCGTCTTTTCGTCTTTTCAACTTTAATCCTTTCACAGTGTGTTTTCAGTTCATGAATATTAATTCTAACCCTTTTGGTCACCTGAAAATGTCTTATTTAGCGTTTGGTTGTACTTAGGTCTACCCTCTCATGTCACTTCTGGTTGCAAAATGGCCAAAAACCTAGATGGCGACGGCCAAAATGCCGAACTCGAGACTTCAAAACAGCAGTCTACAAACTGATGGGTGACGTCACGGTGACTATGTCCACTTCTTGTCTATGCTACAGACAGTGTAATGTTGTGTGGACATGACCTCTGACCTTTAATAATGCTGCTATTTAATGTGTCAAAATAGATGAAATACTTAAGATTGTATCTGACTGGTAAAAAAAAATAATTTTTAAAGTGACCCCAAAATAACAAAACTACATTTTAGACGTCAGACAGCTTGTGAGCATGTGTGACTGTGAGTAACAGTAAATGCTTCCTTGACATATGACTCACAATTATCAGGTTTTTAAAACAGCATCTGTATAGAAATCTGCCTGTTGCACTAAATCTGTTCTCCGAAGGGCTTTACGATGCTACTTTACTCCAAATCTATTCCATATGTTTAGATGTTATTACTTATGTGTTAATGTACTTAATGGGATAGTTTGGGTGTTTTGAAGAGGAGATGTATGAGGTAGTTATCCGTAGTCAGTGTATTACCTACAGTAGATGATGGTCAGCACGCCCCAGTTTGGAGAAGCAGACAGGAGTTACTGCATAGGACCAAAGTAAAGTACTGCTGTGGACGGGGCCGGCAGCAAAACATATTTTAGCAACCTGAACGAAATGCTCACCTAAAATAATCTATATCACTTTAAGTGTACGCTATGTTAAGAATATTTTTGTTGCTTTACTTTTCCGTGAGACAGCTATAAAGTCTATGTTTCCAACGGGGAACTGAAGCCGCTGATGCTCTCGCCAAAGCCACCAGACTCCGTTGATAAAAACAGTAATTTTTCCTCGCAGAACATGGGAGTTTCTGGTCTACCGCTGCCTTGATCGGTTAGTTTGTTTGTGTTATTGTGTGACTTTGGTTGGTTCGGATTCACCAAAGTCACACAATAACACAATCAAACTAACCGATCGAGGCAGCGTTGGACCAGCAACCACCATGTGCTGCGATGTAAAATTACTGTTTTTTCAATGGAGTCTGGTGACTTTGGCGAGAGCATAGATGGATACAATAGCTTCAGTCCCCCATCAGAAAGGGCTGTCTGACAGCGAGGTAAAGCAGTGAAAATATTCTAAATATAGTGTACACTTTAACTGATATTGATTTTTTTTTTAGGTGGGCCTTTGTTTTAGGTGGCTAAAATACGTTTTGCTGCTGTCCCCGTCCACAGCAGTACATTACTTTGCTCCCGAAATCCTGCCTGTTTCTCCCAACTGGAGGTGGAGGCGTGCCGACCTCATACAACCCCACTTCAAAACATCCAAACTATCTCTTTAAATACCTTCAGGAGAAAAGACACAAAGATCGTCTTTGCACACCAAATTTTCCACATTCCCCCTTTCACATCATCATCCACAAGTTGAGGTTAAGACTCAAACAGGGTTACTGACAACTATCTGTCCAATCAAGCTGAGGTTTTCCAGCCGTGTTGCATTCATTTCCACAGATTGGATTTCATCAGACCGCCTCCCTTCCACTTCCAATTCCAAACTCCATACAAGGTCATTGTTATAACTCTTAGCAAACGGATTACTTAGAATGGGATCATCGAGGAAATATATGCAGGGAGCTGTTCAGTCTTGCCTGTGGTGTTTTTCAAGGGAACACGCCATTCCTCAGTGCCGCTGCCTCAGTTAAGACTCAGGCTGACAGGCAGGAGATCTGCTGTAAATATAAACTGTGCAGCACTACAGCGGATGTCCAAATAGTCTGAAATCCCAGTGACAGGTAACACAAGGCTCCGGCTTATCTTCACATTCAGTGTTCCTCACCAGAATGTACTGTATACTCTTCCGGGATAAAAAACATTATCTTCCTCATAAAACATTAACAAAGCCAACGTTTGAATATTTTGAAACCTGCACTGTATTCCTGCTGGTGTTGTTTATACTAAATACAAACTTAATTTCTGATGAAACCTGTTGCTTCCTGTCATTACTACTTTGCCCCCTTTCCTTACCTGGCATTGTTCGTTCTTCAGACTTTGTGATTCTCATTTCAATAACTTTTAAACATCTGAGCTCCATTTTTGCAGGAAGAAAACACCCTCTTATATGTTGTAAAAAGTCAGTCACAGCTCATCCGTTTATAGAAATAATTACTTATGTAGTTAAAGTGATTCATGCTTGTTTAAACCTGCATTAACTGACTTTTTGGCCACTTGGGGGCAGTGAACACAACACTGACATATTATCACCTTTATTAGTATTATTTGCACATTGAGCAGATATGGATTCTTTTAGCTCTGTTTTTGGTCTCCACCAACTCCTGAGGTCAATATCTGGCTCTTTAGCTACTAAATGCTCTACTTAATTTACCAGCTAGTCATTGATTATTTCTGTCTGCTGTTTGGTGCTGAGCAGGTATACAGTTTACACTTCATTTATCAAAGTAATTTGGTGAAAACAGCTGTCAGCACCACTGCCACGAAAGACATTATGAAGCTCCACAGAGCTGAGGGGAACTGCAAAGTTGGGTGATAAATCTCTGTGGGTTCGTCACTATGAACTAGACAAGTAGTCATGTGATCCATCGCATATAAAAATACAGATTAGAGCTTTAAGGGTCGTGTGTGTAGGATTTGGCGGCATCTAGTGGTGTGGTTGCAGATTGCAACCAACTGAGTGCCCCTCTGCTCACCCCTCCCTCTCCAAGACTGCAGTAACGTGAGCCACAGAGTTACCGCAGTTACCGCAGTTTCACAAGCGTGTCGGAGAACTACAGTGGCCTTCAGATAATGTAAAAACACAAAAGGCTCTCGCTAGAGCCAGTGTTTGGTTTGTCCGTTCTGTTCTGTAGAAACATGGTGGACTCCATGAAGAGGACCTGCTCCCTATGTAGATATGAAGGGCTCATTCTAAGCTAACGAAAACACAATTCTAAGTTTCAGTTGATTAAATGAAAACATAGTTATGATTATTATATTTAATTTCTGCTAATAGATCCCCCAAAATGTTACACACTGTTCCTTTAACAGAGACGATCAAACAGCTTGTAAACCAGTCAACAGTTCAGCTACAGTAGAATGTCTAAATCAAAAGAATCAAAGTGCACTTTAAATGTCGGCAGTAACAGGAGAAGTTTCATGGGTCAAACTGAACGTGGAAGTTTGTCTATAAACTGTGACGGATGTTTTGCCCTCTTTTATCTTCCAAACCTGTTTATAATGATGAATGATCATCTGGCTGCTTGTGTTTTTTTTCAAATCTCAGCAACTACTTGAGGTGCACAGTGTTTTTATCATCCATTATAATAATGAAAAATTACTCTGAAAATGCAACCCAAGTTGTAAAAGAAACTGGAATTCCCCTCTAACAATCCAGAGGTGTCAGGTACCTTTAATGACAAAAGCTTCAGCCAGCAGGCGGAGGTGGTAGATCGGCTGCTCTTCCCGTGTCAGCTCCTCCAGTCCCACCCTCGCACACATTCCCTGGGCGTCCCGGTAGCGACCCTGCACATAGTGCACTTTGGCCATCAGCAGCAGAGCCTCGTTTAAGTACCTGGGCTGGAGGACGAGAGGAAATAAATGGTTCTGCAATAACACAAAAGAAGATATTTGTATAAAAGGCTTCCTGCTCTTTAAAGAATAGGATGACCCAGATCAGACTGACTGTGAGGCGGCCCCGGCTGAGGATGGCGTTGAGGTGACCTTTGGCGCGGCACAGTCTGGGCTGGGTCTTGTCCATCAAAGGTGTGGAGCTCCGTAACAGGTCCATGTTTTCCTGCAGGCTCTCCTCCAACAGCGCCTCGGCCATCAGCAGCATCCCATAGTCATCTAGCGGGTGGGGTTGAAAGAGTCAAAAGTAAACTGAGTTTGTTGGTGTAGGTCTGAGTTCAGGGTTACAGGTCATTTGTTTGTGTAGCCAAAACAAACCTCACTCAGTCCATTAAAAACAACATTTCCCACCAGCTCTGGGAGAGGAGTTCAAATATGCCCTGAAGCCTATTTAGAAGCTACAGTTTCCATTTCCCTCATACTTTCCTTAAATAGCTTAAACATTGTAATCTTAAGCGCTCCACCTACACTGAAGATATTAAAGTTTACTCAAACAGTAAACCAGCTCTGTCCCGACTGCACCTTCAGATTCCAATAAACCTTCGTTTTTGTGTACACACTCACTCGATTAAAGCCTTCCTGTTTAGCTTTTTCATTCTATGTGTGTTTGTATTGGCGCCAACTCTGCGAGCTGTGTTTATGTCCTGATATACTTGACATATTTGCCAGTTAGTTTTATCAGTACGGCCAAGGCTAAAGCTATCAGGGAGGGGAAGGTGAGGGATAAACAGCAGGACGTGTCTCAGCCCATAACAGCCTTTTAATGATTTCACAGAAGTTGGAGCCCATAGACTTTGCAAAGAGTCAGTGTTGCAATGAGTAACCCAAAGGTAACACTGTTGTTGGACAGTTTGAGACAAAAGTAGGGCTGCAACTAACAATCATTTTCATTGTTGATTAATCTTTCGATTATTTTCTTAATCAATCGTTTAGTTGTTTGGTCGATAAAATGTCAGAGAATGGTGAAAAAACGGTCGATCAGTGTTTCCCAAAGCCCAAGATGACATCCTCAAATGTCTTGTTTTGTCCACAACTCAAAGATAATCAGTTTACTGTCATAGAGGAGTAAAGAAACCAGAAAATATTCACATTTGAGAAGCTGCAAATTTGCACAAACCATTTAATCAATTCATAAAATAGTAGGCGATTGATTTAATAGTTGAATATGAATCGGTTAGTCGTCTTTCATCCGTGATGCTGTTTTCCAGGGTCATTTTGTGATGCATTGTTGTAGCAACTAGGATCAAACTGCAGAAAGACTAAGTTAGGGACTAGTTGGTGAACATAGTAGAGCAAGAGTCAGATATTTCTCTCAGGAGTGGGTGGAGACCAAAACAGAGGCAAAAAGAGAGTGAATTTTGGACTTACATTCACAAACATGATTCAAAATGAATGCTCTGCAACTGCTGTGTGTGTGTGTAAATTAGCAACTGTTTGCTAACACGTTAACTGTATCGACGTCAGTGCTGTTTAACCCCAAGTGGTCAAAAAAAATGTTTTGCACAAATTAAATGCCCTTAAACCAAAACACAACTAGCTACAGTCTGTGGTGGTAATGTGTGAAGAAACGTACATACGAAGAAGAAGACTGCTAGCTAGCAAACATGGAAGTAAACACCGGAAAGCTTTAAAACTCAGAAAAAAATTGTCTTTACGAATGTTTTATGAGGAAAAAAACGCATACTACATGTTTATTAGACCTTAAGGACACCGGCAATACAAGAAACATTGAAACCGACCATTTATTGGTTTACAAGAAAACTCCGCAGGGTACCTTAAATGCACTGAGTCTAAAAATACTGCACCCCATAAAGTAGTCACCAAGTGTTTTAATGGTAGAATGTAATTCCCTACAGGTCACTTAAACCCCACAAATTCCCAGAATAAATACAGAAAACTGACTTGTATGACCTCAGTATCATAAATGGTAGCAACCGCTGTGAGATTGTTGACTAACGGTGCACAACATCAGCTTTCAATAGCAAATCTTGCTCTTTGAGTTTTGACTGACATCAAAATATCACATCTTAATCACTACATCACCTAACTTATTAAAGTAATTATCTAAAGTATAATACTTCAAACAACTAGAGACTGAACAATGCACCACTGCTTTTTACTGTTTTACAGTGGGGTGGATTCAACCCCTAAGTTGAATTCCTTATTATACTGCCATGAGCGCACCATGCCTTCTGTGCACACCCATTTGCCGGATCAGCTAATGTGAACCATGCGTGCACACAGTAATACCACATTGATTTTAACACTTCAGTGCATGTGCAGGCAGGGAGAAACTGCTGCTCGGCACTATCGGCCAGTTATGGGCACAATAACAGTCGGAGTCACCTGAACCCATATTTACTCTGCTGAGATGAGAGGTGGAGGCAGCAGGTGCATTAGCGATTTAGCAAAGTAACGCTTTATGAGGCAAGTGTGTTTGCATTTCTTTGGGCACATGGGATTATTTCAAGGGCAAAGGCAGGCAGTGAAAGTCTTGTTTTGTGTAATATATATATCACGGTGGTAGCAGCTCTATCCTGTATGAGGGGTGTTAACAATGCCCAGGGCCATACAATATACCTTTGATCATGTACTGAGTCTTTCAGTGTGTGTGTACTGTAAACTTTCAGGGAGTGACATTTTATTGTTGGAGCCATCCGGCAACCCCTCTCTGACCCTGGTCTCATGCAGTAGGACTGATATAAGCAACTTCTCATAGAACAGATATAAGCAACTTATTATTATTTGTGGAATAACTTTACTGAGGAAACCTCTAACCACTTTATCTTGTTGAGAGCCCAAAGTCCAACTTTTGTCCAAGTACACCCAACCATGCACTGCAAAAGTATATATACTGTATACTGTATATATATATATATATATATATATATATATATATATACATATACACTCAGTGGTCACTTTATTAGGTACGCCTGTACAGTCTAATGCAGTCATAATACAGCAGACTTCAACACGTGGTTAACGTTACGTTACATACGTGACATAAGTAAAGTACGTTACGTTACAACTTGGTTTGGTACTTAGCTTGTAGTTGTGCTTCCTTTTCAATAGAGTAGCCTATTAAAGTGTGTGAGAGTTTGTAAAAGGATAGTTTTATATGAATTTACTTCAATTCATCAGGTTTTTTGGATTATCCGTTCACCGTAGAGGCGTGCAAGAACAATACATTTTATTTATTTATTTTTTTAATCTCATCATGAATTATCAAGTCACATAGCAAAAGGAGCAAATATTTTTATGTAATAAATAAATCATTGGCTAAGTACTATAAGTTAAAGTATACAAAGTATACTTTCATGAACTAAAAAGCAAAGATGCTCACAAGTCTTATACGTCCTCGACAAACACTTTAGATTTTTACTTCCTAAAAATCTTAAGTCTTAAGACTTAAAATCAAACTTTTTACAAATCAGTTGAACAAATATGTCATTGGGCTGTAACTCAACTAAAATAATCTTTAAAGTCTGTAAGGTTTTTCTTAGTAAGAGACATTTACTCTGGAAACAACTTCCTGAAAACTTCCCTAAAAACAAGTGGAATTTGAACAACTTCCCTTACCAAAAATAGTATACTTCAAGTTTATTTTGTACTTAAGTACGGTTCAAGTATATTTCCCCGAAGTATACTTTATGTAGTAAGTATACTAATATCAATGTACTAGTGGTATACTTGTAAGTGTACTAATTCAATACATCTTGAGACTAAATTGGCCCACTTTTTAGTTTATAAAAGTGTAATTTTAAGTGTACCTTAAGTGTAAGAACAGTAAAATTTGAGTACATAAGTTGTATTTTGTACTGCAACTATACTATGAACTACACTACAAGTGGTATACTGTTAGTTTAATAGTTGTATACTTGTAGCCCACTCTTTAGTCTATGAAAGTACACTTTAAAGTACTCCGTTTAATAGTTTTTATACTGCAAGTGTACTTAGACTTTGGTAACCCTTACCAATTCAAGTATTCAAGTGTGCTGTTAGTATACTTCTTTTAAACTTAAAATAAGAGAGTATACTTTCAGTTTACTTTTTATGTACTTATCAGAGATATACTTAACAAAAGTATACTTATATACTGACAAGTATATAGAAAAGTCAAAGTATACTTGACTTATATCTGTATTTAATCTTTAAAAAGTGGGCCAATTTTGTGCCAAAAGTATTAAAGCGGTACACTTATAAGTATACTACTAGTACATTCATATTAGTATACTTACTATATAAAGAATACTTGGTAAATACATACTTGAACTTTACTTTACTTCATACAGGTTGGCACTAATCACTTATCATATCCAACCTGATCATGACATCCTATATGACTTTTCCTGTGTAGTTATTTTTTGCAGTGTGCAGATCAGGGAGTAGTACAAACAGCCAGGAAGCGACACCTGAACTTCAAACCCTCCAGGTGTGTGTGTGTGTGTGTTTGTGTGTGTCAGTCAGTCCACTCACCGTCCTCGTGGATCCTCGCCACCTTCATCTGGTCGATGATCATCGGCATCTTGTCCCACTGGCACTCGGCCCGGTAGCGCTCCAGCTCGGCTTCCAGCCGGACCTGAGTGAAGGAGACCCGGGAGGCCATGGCTGCTCGGTCCCGGTGGTGGTGGTGACTGAACTCACCGGACACGATGGGAGTAACTGCGGACTAGCAGCAGAAATAAATGTGTAATGTTTGAGTGAGCAGGAGGAGGAGGAGGAGGAGGAGGAGGAGAGGGGTGTGGGTTACGACAGGCACACATGTGGGAATATGTTTAATTGTTAGGATGTTATTATAGGAACTTATTAATTATTAAATTGTATTATTTATTGTGGTATTTATCAACTGTACTATTTATAGATTTTAAGGGTTGAGAGAGAGCCAGGGTAAAAAGCATTTCACTATACACTGTACTTTTAAATGCATATGACAATAATTATATAATAATAATTTAACAAAGAAATCTCTGCAATATTCAAAAACTTTTTCCATACTTCTTCTTGCAGCACTTTACATACTTATTACAATATTTAGTATTATGCATAAATCATAATCTAATAGAAAGGAGGAGGAGGAAGAGGAGGAGAGGGGTGTGGGTTACTACAGGCACAAATGTGGGAATATGTTTAATTGTTAGGTTATTGTTATTATAGGAACTAATTAATTAATTTGTAGGCATTGGTCTTCATTCAACAAAGACATCTCTGCAATATTCAAAACGTTTTCCATATTTCTGCAGTCATCTTGCAGCATACTTTTAGGTATTCTGCTCCCTTTTCCTGGAATACACTGCAAACTAAATTGAAACTGGGAAATCTGATTACTTTTGATGAATTTAAAACATTAATTGAAAGACCTAGAAGCAGAGTCAATCAGGAGCTGTCCGTGTTTCAGAATATTTTCACTTTAACGTTGGCTTCAAACACTTGATTTTAATGTGTTTTGTATGATATTATGCTATGTATTTATTTTGCATTTGTTTTATGTTGTGGCGTCTGAAACTTTAATGTATGTTTAAATGCTGCTGTCTTGCAAAAGAGATTCTTAATCTCAATGAGTACTACCGAGTTAAATAAAGGTTAAATAAAAATAAAAATGAAAATATAGTAGGCATTGGTCCTCATTTAACAAAGAAATCTCTGCAAAGCTTTTTCCATATTTCTTCAGGCATCTTGCAGCCTACTTATTACAATACCTACGATTATGCATAAATCATCTTGCCTAGCATTTGGCAATGCATTAGTGACTCATCTCAGTAAAGGTGTATTTCTTGAAATGTATGTGGCATTTTGAGAGGGCTTGATCTGTAGCATGTTGTTAAAAAGGAAGTCCTCTAAACAAGCCACGTCCTTAATCTCTTCTGTTAACACTTTAACTGGATCAGGTAGAGCTTATATGAGCACTCTTCTGCAGCAGCAAAGAGTGGAAACCCAGAAGAGACTAGGATGCATGCATGCATATATATGGTGCTGTTTATCTTTAAATAGTGTTCATTTCATAAATGAGTTCATTGGAAAAATCAATTTGTAATTGCTTGGCTTATTGCCCCCCTGATCTGCAGCAGCGTTGGCAGGCTGGTTGCTGCTATAACCTCCTGGCTCAGTTACAAAACAATACAGCTGTCAGCTATTGCACTGCACTGTAATACACATGGGAATTGCACTTATCAAGGTTGTGCAAACAGAGACAACTAATTTTTGCACATTAAATGGGGGGAAAAGCTGTGAACAAGTTGAGGGATAAAGGAAAAAAATTCACATGAATCCACCAGCAGTTGAACATTGTTCTAACATCAACAGCACAGGGTGTAAACATTAGGGAACACAAGGGGTCACTGACTACTGAGGGTCTATCAGCTACTTTATGACATTTAAAAAAACCTCAAATCTCCTGAACAGGGATTTAGCAGCTTCATTTTCTCTCTGGAAACTTGACATTTGCTTGACACAAATAGACGCTCCTCTCCTTCCTCTCAGTAAACTCAGTAAACACAACGTGCTGCTGTGTAGATCTGACAGCTGAGCTGCTGACGTCATGACAGTCACCTCAACAAAGGCTTCTTTCTCTGTCAAGATAAGTCGCGTCGTAAAATACTTTTGTTTGTCACCTGGAAAGTGCCATCGTGTAAGTACTCACAAATTACAACGTGAGAATGCTACGACGGAGTATTAAGAAAAAAATCTGAGATTTTGAGAATGAAGTCATAATATTATGAGAAAAAAGTTGCAATTTAATAAGAATAAAGTTATACTGTTTCAAGAAAAAAAGTCGGGATATTACGAGACTTAAAGGGGACATATCGTGATCATTTTCAGGTTCATACTTGTATTTTGTGTTTCTACTGAAACATGTTTACATGCTGTAATGTTCAAAAAACACATTATTTTCCTCATACTGTCTGTCTGAATATACCTGTATTTACTCTCTGTCTGAAACGCTCTGTTTTAGTACATTTCAATGAAATGGCAACGGAATTGCGTACAGGCTGTGTGTATTTCTCTGTATATTGAGTGTTTTGATAGTTTAACAGTATTTATTTAGCACTTAAACCTGCTTTATAATATAAAAGACATGAAAATCTAAATTTTTACAAAAAAGTCGTAATATTATAAAGTAGTCATTTTACATGTTATTTCCTTTTTTACTCGTAAAGTTCTGACTTTATTCTCGTAATATTACAACTTTTTTCTTGCAAAGCTATGACTTTATTCTGGAAATCTCAGATGTTTTCTCCCTCAATGTGACCCTAATACTTTGTAGTACATTTGCACTTTTGCCCTCACTGCATTAGACTTATATACTATAAACTTAGATAGATAGAAGATAGAAGATAGAAAGATTTATTGTCATTGTATCAAATACGAGATTCGCAGTTACCTCTTCTGGTCAGTGCTTTAAAACAAATACTTGACAAGACTAAACACACACACAGTTATAAAGCAAATAAAACAGGTAAAGTAGATGTAATAAATAAATATAAACAGAAGTGTTACATTAGAAGTATAAAATATAAATAAATATATGTAATGTAAACAGAGGTAATTGCACTTATAAAATAGGTAGGGTGGATGTAATAATTAAAATGTAGACAAAGGTAGTTGCACTTGAGGTGTAAATTGCATCAAGGATATATTGCACGGACAAATGTATTTCACATTCAGTGTATTCATATTGCACAGATTAATTGTTAGACTATAAACTGTGTTACCTTCATCACAATGCTCACATGTTTTGTGGCTCCTGACAGATTTTTATTTTTTTTCTTTGCCTAAAATGTCTCTTTTGATAGTAAAGGTTGCTGACCCCTGGTCTAGCAAGATCCCAGTGACTTTGGACGTTTTGGGACGTTTTGTGCAGTGTATTCTCTCGCTGTAGTTATTTACTCTCCGATTACGTCAACCAATCAGAATGAGCTCTGATCGCGTCAACCAATCAGAATGCGCTGTCGTGTCCAAGCGGAGCTACGGAACTCCGCTAGGTCCTCAAAGGCTCATTGATGCCAGTCAACGACTAAAACAACAATAACTGAACCGCGGAGTCTAGTTGAAGATATACACTATTATTCCAGGTATGTATTAAAAATTAGCTTTTAAGTCGTTGTATAATTGAACGGCTTGTATGTTTTGTGCGTTAAACAGGTTATTGTATATTAACGCAGCCTTGAAATGAAGCTTCATGCTAGCAGATCTGATCCCGGACAGAATTTAATGTGACCGTTAACTTCTCTGTTACTACGGTAACGTTAATGTGACCGTTAACTTCTCTGTTACTAAGGTAACGTCAGTTATATGACGTCAGAACATACAGTATGTAGCTCCATGTGCTATTTACATTTATAGAGCAATTAAATATCACACTAAAGTCTATTTATCTCTTAACAACGTTAACATATGGCTGAATGGAGCCTACCTACTTCACTCTTTACTTAATTCCTTTACACTTTTAAAGATACTGATTTAATTTGACTACGATTGAAAACTTAACTCATACAAAATTGGCAAAAACTATTATTATTTAGACATTTTTTCAAATTTATTTCAATTGTTTAAGAGACCCCAATTTTTATTTTTATTTTTGTTTGTATTCAAGGCAGCTCTTTTCCTTTCCTTTCCTTTATTTGTTATATAATTTATTTTATTTTTGTATTATTTTTGTACTATATTTTTTGTAATGAAAAATCTGAACATGTAGCCTACTTTATGTCATTTTTATATTATTTTTATACTGTGAAATATATTTACTGAATTCTTTTGTTATGAAAAATCTGAACATGTAGCTTACTTTATTTTTATATTATTTTTGTACTGTGAAATATATTTACTGAATTCTTTTGTAAAGAAAAATCTAAACATGTAGTCTACTTTATTTTATTTTTATATTATTATTGTACTGTGAAATATATATATATACTGATTATTTTTTTTAATGAAAAATCTGAACATGTAGCCTACTTTATGTAACTACTGTTTTGAACTTTCTAAATAAAGTATAAGAAAAAATGTAGGTCTAACATGATGTTAAAAGGGGAAACAGCAAGATGATTTTAAATGCTGTTTATCTACTTGTAACACTGGGATAAATTAATGAAACGTTGAGGGAAAACTCATTACAGAATGATGAAAAGTGGAAACAAATATGTGAATATAATGTACAGTATATAAAATATGATATCTACCCTACATTTATGGAATACAGCACAGGTGTCTCTAAATTAACTTGCTGTCTGTCTCTTTGCCTGTCTGTGTGTCTGTCTGTCTGTCTGCCCTGCAGAATGAGGAGTGGCAGGTGTAGTGTGCAGTGTGGGGGTCTGCTCCTCGTCCTCCTGTCCTGCTGTCTGCTGAGTGTTCACTCTCAGTTGGATCCACAGCACCCGCCGGACGTAGCCAGTGCAGCTCAGGTATCCGGCCACGGTCACGGTCGCCTGGACAAAAACATGATCCAGGACAAAGAGTGAGTGATATCTCCACATTCAAACATGTTCTCTGCCAGTACTGTAGATGCACGATTCAGGACTTATTTGCACAGAATGGTGAACTTTGAACACACTCTGCGTAATCTGACTTATCTCGTGTTTTCCAGCCACATCATGGAGCATTTAGAGGGAGTGATAGACCAGCCAGAGAAAGAAATGTCACCCCAGGAGCTCCAGCTGCACTATTTCAAGATGCACGATTACGATGGCAACAACCTGCTGGATGGACTGGAGCTAGCCACGGCTATCACACATGTACACAGAGAGGTAGGTGTATATGTGTGAGTGTATGTATTTATTTTTGTTCTCTTAGGTGTGAACATAATGCCTGAAGCAAGATACCTTTTCAAATACTTGCTGGATCCACATTGTCTCACATTGTTTCCTAAACACCTTTCTTCACCCCAAAGGAAAATTTAATGACGGCAGTACGACATTCATTAAGAGTGGGCCTGTGTTATGGAGGACGGAAACTGACAAAATAAAAAAAATTAAAAATAAATGACTCGATGAATAACTAAATAAATAAATATGCCATTAAATGAACCAAATATTATATTAAAAATAAATGTAGGCATAAATTAATTGATAAAATGTGACATAATTTGATATTTCTGTTTTGATTTGCTTATTTATTTATCTTTGTATTACTTCTCCTATCTGTCTACTCTTCTATTAAATTCCCATTTATTTTTATTAAATTTTAATTAATTTATATTTGCATTTATTTTAAACTTATTTTAAAATATATTTAATTATGAAATTGTATGTATTTATTTTTGTATTTAGGAAACTGAAAAGGAAGCACTAAAGCTGTTAACTAATTTACAGTAGAAATTCTACTTTTAGACTGTTTCCTTTAAGCAGCTGTTTAAGGCCTAACACACATTACTCGTGAGTTGACAGAAACACCTCATCGGTGAACTCCCTGCAACATGCAGTAATGACATGGGGTTGTACACATTTCAAAATGCAGGCCATTTTTTGGTTCAAGTGCTTGTTCACTGGTTCAGACGCCATGTCTTTCTCTGTGTTTGTCAGATCGAAACACAAAGCCTCAGTGCCTCGTTAGAAAATAAATGAAAGAAAAAAAAAACAGTGCCACTTTCTGGGGGGCGCTGGTCACTCTCTGAAAAAAATAAATAAATGGAAAATATAATTACCTGTGGGTGCCTTCCTCATTTTGTGCATTAATAATATATAAAGAAAGAAATACACTTTTCACCCCTGTAACTCTCATTGTAGTCAAACTGACTAAACGCTTTTAAGCCAACAATATCAGGGACCAGTTGTTTATTTATATTATAATAATACAGTTATTTATGTAAATGAAAATCTTAATTTTTGCCTTAAAACCATTGTGATGTCTAATGTGCGTTGCGGTGTGAACCCTAACCCTGGGGGGGGGGGGGCTTCAAATCTGACTGTCGCCTATATAGGGCACCAAAAGGGCTAGAGCCGGCCCTGCAGTCCGTTCTCATGAACACGATATCTTGGAAACACCTTGAAGGGATTTCTTCAAATTTGGCAATTTTTCCAACGTCCACTTGGAATCAAGGATGATCTGATTAGATTTTGGTGGTCAAAGGTCATTGTGACGTCAAGTCAGTCCCAATCCCGTGTTATCTCAGGAACGCCTTGAGGAGTTTCTTCATATTTGGCACAAACGCCCACTTGGACTCGAGGATGAACTGATTAGATTTTGGTGTTTTGGGCCATAACTCAAGAATTCATGTGCTAATTATGACAAATTCACACAAATGTCTAACAGGATAAAATGATGAAGTGATGACATTTTGGACAAACATTTTGCAACATGACTGGTTGGACGGAGGCATAAAAGCACAAGGCGGTAATTCTAGTTTTATCTTGTTTGTTCCTCAGGAGAGAGGAGAGGACAGCCAGCCAATGAAAGAGGAGGACCTTATCATTCTCATTGACGACGTTCTGAGGGACGATGACAAAAACAATGACGGTTACATAGATTATGCAGAGTTTGCCAAATCACTGGAGTAAGATGCCATTTGAGCACTGACATCTGTCATGTCCACAACAACAACAACAACAAGGAATCTGCAGAGAAGAGAAGGTGAACTGAGAAGCCGCCAAGCTGTCTAGAAAACCATAATTTAATCTTTGCTTTCTCTCCCACAGGCGATCAATCAGGGTTACTGGGAATTTATGAAGTTTGGGAAATTTTTGTACTTTCTAAGCTTGTGATGCATCTTTTTCTCATGTGATGTCCAGGCTGGTAGCAGAAAAACTGGTTATATCAGTAATTTAATAAGCAACAAAACAGGAGGAAAACAAAACAGCCTGTTTTTTAGTTGGACTCTGGTGTGTGCTGATACTTGGGGTGGCATTTCTGCACCTTCTGCTTTTGTAGGTTCCTTGAAATCATGCCTTTTTTATTTTAAAGGGTCAGTTTACCCAATATCACTAAGAAACACAGTGAGAATATATGTTTTTTTGTAATTTTGGGTGAATTGGCCCTTTTACTATGTACAGGAGCTCTGTAGTTCTTCTTTTAGTGGTGCTACACTTCATTCACTCTGGTGGCCCACTAGCATCTAAACAGGATGTCATCCCCAGTTTCCATGTGAAACGGGTTTCACCCTGTGCGGCGTGCACACTGGACTCAAGCAGACACACACTCATTAACAATAACACACTGTCGCTGTGTGATACTCAACGTGGTGGACCAAATGATTCCTTCTGTGAATCCATTTCATTTGTGATGAGGATGATGAGGCGAACGGGTCGTTCTCATGACTTTGGCAAAGTGGCCTTGACTTGCTCAGATGTGCAGTAGCCTGATGTAGTGTGTGTGTGTGTGTGTGTATGTGTGTGTGTATGTGTGTCTAGAGAGAGTAGTAAACCTTGCTGAACTGATGAGTTTATTTTTGAAGTCGCAGGCAGAACAACACAATATTGAATGTTACAGCGGAGACGCCATGCAGCATACAGTAGTGGTACATCAGTTTCTTCCTGAGGTTGTATTTGCTGTTGTTTTTCGTGAAGATTACCACAATTATATGAGCCAATCACCTTCACTGTAGTCTGTGAGCCAGCTGCTACTTGACATAAATCTAACGTCATAGAGTGAATGTAAAGCAGCTATAGTTGTTCCGATACCAGTATCGGAAATGCGTCCCATACTGCCCAAAATTTGGGGTCAGATGAGTGATAAAGTATCAGGATCATCCGGCGATCTTCCGGCGATCATCTTGAGTCTCATTCACATTAACAGAGGAAGCGAAATAACTCTCGATTCAACTATTAGTGCATTTTACAACTTTAAGGACCTAATGATTTAAATAAGGGCTATTCAAGTGTTCATATTGGGAAGTTGATTCACCTCAAAAAAGATTATCCGCTGAGTTACAGGTGTCTCTTTCCCAATTTAAGTCTATGGGGAAATGTTTTTTGGGCCCAATAGCATCAGGTGACGGACACGGAAGTCGTAGCACCACCGTTTGGCCACTACGAAAATTTACATGAAAACCTGGCGCTCTTCCTGGGGGCTTGATCCGATACAATAATTTATTAACCCAGAAAAAAATCAACTTGTAGTAGCCTTCACTGTGCTGTCGCCCTGGATGTATCATGGCTGCCACTGGCAACTACCGTCCACTATCCATACATGGTCAGTAGAAAACAGCTGTTAACTAAAAATAATAATAATAATTAATTTATCAGAATCGGTATCGGGAAGGAAAAAATGGTATCGGAACATCTCTAAAAGCAGCGTCGTGCTGCTGGTTCTTTATCACTGTATAAGCTAGACTTGAAGCACACTGGTTGATGCTGCTGCAGTTGTTTAAAAAGCTTTGTTGCTTTCCAGTAAAAGCACTTGTTATAAACTCAACACATGTTTGCTTCAAATCATTCGCTGCCTTTAAAACAGATGAAACATGTCAGGTCTGTGTGTGTGTGTGTGTGTGTGTGTGTGTGTGTGTTGAATCCATCTGCGTATGATGGATGGATGAATTCTATATTTTTGCCATCCAGTATTGATCCTTCAATCAGTTCAGGTTGTTGATTATATTTAAAAAAAAAGAAAAAAAAGAAAGCATAACAGATGCAACTGTGTTGTCTCTGGAATGTGAAATATTAAAAACTGTAATCTACAGACTTTGACTTGTGATGTATTTGTTTAAATGGATTGTGTTGCATTCATGAAATCCCGTTTAAAAGGCATTTGGGGAAAACAGATTTTAAATCTTTATTTGTTAGATGTACTAAAAAAGTTTTTTAGATAATCATGTTTCATGTACAGTATAAATTGATAAAGAGATGTGTAGATTAACATTAAATATGTAGGATGGTGCACAGTACAACACATGCAGCAGATAAAAAAACTAAACCTTTGCTTTAATTTGCAGTGAAGAAAATGTGTGTGCATAGTTCCACTGACGTGTAACACCGACCCACAGAGCTCTCACTATTAGTATTAACAGTGGAAGTTGAGGAAAACGAGACTGAAGGCAATTTAAGGCAAAAACATTGTTTTTCATACACTGGTCAATTTTTTAATTTTGCGCTATTTTGTCTTCATAACAGTCTTCTTTCAGATTAGTAGAAAGAAAACATTCAAAACACACATTTAGGTGTTTATTTTACTTCTTTGTCTATTCATCTGTAGATTTGTCCTAAATTCACCCAAAGTTAGCACTAGATAATGCCTCATTTGCATATTTAAACATAAAATTTCCCAAAACTTGTAATACAAAAAAAATTGTCTTAATGTGAGTAATCAACTGGGGAAGGTTCATGGTGATATCTATTAGTTAAATTTTTTACCCTATTCACCTGCAGTGTCTGCCCTTACAGTATATTTTAATATGTGTAGAGGTTTGAATAAGGATCAGTAAGATTTGTGAGCTTTAAACACCCGTGAAATACTGAACATTTGAGTGCAGATTCAAAACTGTGTGGGCAAACTCAAAGTTCCCACTCTGCATATGACACCTGAAGTTACTTTTACAGCCAAAATCAGCACTAGAATTTATACTTCTAACCTAAATGTGTGCATGTTTAATCAGTGTGGTAACTTTGAGCGCTAACACATTTGTTTTGGTTTAAATCTGTACTCAGATATTCACAAAAGCACATCTTTTTCATAGAATCTGTGTAGCCTTGCAGCTGATGTAATTTGTGCACAAATTTGTTTATATTTCTACACATCCACAAACTTGAATTTCTTCCTGAGTTTTTTTTCAGAAAAGCTGAAATGCAACTTCAGACTCTTTGAGGAAATGTCGAGGGGAAATTAAATAAGTTGGAACAATCACACTTTACTTGAATTAGTAAGTGTGCGGATGTGAAACAAGTTGGCCGTGTATGATCAATACATTTTTCTGCAGCTGAATAGATCTAAAATCATTTTAATGTAATGTTTGACTCTTTGAATTGGCCTCCGTTACTTCTTAGCTCCAGTGCGAGGCCGGGTCCAGCGGCTGCATGGAGGCCAGTGAGAACATGGGCGAGGTGAGGTTGGTCCTCAGCGGGCCGTACCAGTCCTCATGCTGCCGCTGGCCGGCCGGCTGTGGTGGGACGCCGGGGCAGGGGAACTGGCCCACTGGGCCCGGGTGGCGGGCGTACGCCCCGGAGGACAGCATGGGGGGGAGGCGGGGGATGTGAGCCAGGGGCTGGGGGTAGTACTGCCGAGACATGCTGGACGGCTGGACGTGCATGGCTCCCAGCAGTGCCCTGTGGCCGGACATCACACCCACTGGGAGAGCTTTCTGTGAGGCTCGCTCCTGCTTCCGCTGTTTGGCTCTTCTGTTCTGAAACCAAACCTGTTGAGAGAAGGACAGGTTAGAGACAAGGACAAGTTAGAGGACAGGTTACAGACAAGGACATGTTAGAGGATAGGTTAGAGACAAGGACATGTTAGAGGACAGGTTACAGACAAGGACATGTTAGAGACAAGGACAGGTTAGAGGAGAGGTTAGAGACAAGGACATGTTAGAGACAAAGACATGTTAGAGGATAGGTTACAGACAAGGACATGTTAGAGACAAGGACAGGTTAGAGGAGAGGTTAGAGACAAGGACAGGTTAGAGGAGAGGTTAGAGAAAAGGACAGGTTAGAGGAGAGGTTAAGGAAAAGGACAGGTTAGAGACAAAGACATGTTAGTGGAGAGGTTAGAGACAAGGACAGGTTAGAGACAAAGACATGTTAGAGGACAGGTTAGAGACAAGGCCTGGTTACAGGAGAGGTTAAGGAAAAGGACAGGTTAGAGACAAGGACATGTTAGAGGATAGGTTAGAGACAAGGACAGGTTAGAGGAAAGGTTAAGGAAAAGGACAGGTTAGAGACAAAGACATGTTAGAGGACAGGTTAGAGACCACTTTCTCTGAGCGTTTAATATTGACGCAGATGGTTTTACATTGTAGTAACTTGAGAGCTCTGAGAAATCTGTGCCATGGGCGTGATGAAGCGTCGGTATCAGACGCCCTGGGAATGAGAACGGACCGACGCATCATGACTGTCAGGAGGCTGTGGGAGAATCATAACGTCCCACCTGTATGCGAGCCTCGTTGAGCTTGGTGATGCGAGCCAGCTCCTCTCTGTAGTAGATGTCCGGATACTGGTTCTGTCCAAAGGCCACTTCCAGCTGCTCCAGCTGCTTGTGGCTGAAGGTGGTGCGGTGTCGCCTCCTGGCTGGGGACGGATAGGCCCTGCTCCGCCTGCCGAGGCCGACACCCATGGAGGTCTCGCACAGTGACCCTTTCCTCACCGACGCCCCTATATCTGTTTTCAGGAGGAAGAAAAAGAGTTGGAGGCTTTGCGTGGACGCTGAAAAGACTTTCTCCAGCTCCTGTTTCTTGAGTTACTTGGCGTGATTCAAAAAAAAGTGGCCTGAACTTTGTGAGGGCCCATTTCACCGATGACCGTCTCAAAAAAGAGGGATTACACCGACTTTATGGTTCCCACTGCCACCCGGCAACCTGAGAGCCTTGGAGCTTTAGCTGCCAAAGACGAGCTCGTGAGAAAAAGATACCAGAAACTGGAGGATTATTACCACAAAGTGACTAATCTGACAAATTGGTGCGCTGAGCTGACCTTGTCTGTTCACATCACGGGGGTTAGAGAAGAGGCTGATTTGATGATTTCTATTAAACTCGTAATCTTACTCACAAAGATTTTCATTCTCTTAATTGTTTTGTACCAAACCTGGATACATATTCATACAGTTTAATTGGATTACATTGTACAAAACTATACTAATACTGTTATCAAAGTAAAGCAAATTGGCAAATTGGCAACTACTACACTATTAGGATCCAACTAATAGAAATTAAAGTATTTTAAGAGCGAAAAGTTTGATATTAAAGCAGCATCAAAACAACATTTTGTGCTGGTATTCAATGTCAAAACTGACATTGTTGAATTGAACAATTTTTAAATGTAAAAGAAATTCCAAGTTTTAAAGTCCTCTAAATCAGTGGTACTCAATCAGTGGTCCAGGGACCCACCGGGGGTCCTTGAGGGAGTTCCAGGGGTCCCCCAGAAAAATGGTGAATGGTTTATTTTCACTGTTTAATTCAGTGTAGAAGTGAGCCCGATGTGAGTAAGAGTGACTATTCTGATCATAGATTTAATTTCCTACATGTTTATCTCCTCAACTGTAGTTGACAACAATATAATTCTGGTCTTAATCATATCTAACTATATCAAAATATTTTCAGATGGAAGTCCCTGAAGTGAGAACTTATCAAATGAATTGAATCAAATTAATTAAGGGGTCCTTGACATGAAAAAAGGTTGAGAACCACGGCTCTAAACTCCCTCGTAAACAGCTTTTAGACCATCATGCAACACTATAACGCTCATTAACTGAGAGAATTAAAATTAAATTAAAGAACTAATAAGAAATTTTACTGAAAACGTGCAAATAATGGCAAGAAAGAAACATTTTATTGCCCTCTGCTGCCGTGTTGCAGAGGAAACACATGATGGACTGATAATAATAATAATAATAATAAACATACTAATATAGTTTTTATATAAAGTTTTTTTTTTGACTCACCTGCACTGGAGCTGACAGTAGCCATGTCAGAATAAACCTCTGCACAGTCCTGGTGGCTCCTCACTGCGTCTCCTGCTACCTTTACCTGGGCCATCACTGCAGCGTGTGATCCTCCACACAGACACTACTCACCTTAAAGTCATGACCATGTCCCACCCACCTGCTTTACCTTTACCTGTGTGAAGACCTTTACCTGTGTGGGTGTCTGTGTCAGAAACCACAGTCGGGTGGTTACTGGGACTTCCTACATTTCCTACATTTTGCAAAATGCCTTTTTAAGATAAGACACTAATAAGAACTTTCAGACCATGCTGGTGCTATATGCATAGAAATACAAGTACTCAGATATTTTACTGAAAGTAAAAGTGGCAATACTACAGTGTAAAAATAGTCCGCTACAAGTAAAAGTCCTGAATTCACAATTTTACTCAAGTAAAAGTACAAAAGTATTAGCAAAAAAATATTCTTAAAGTACCCAAAGTAAAAGCACTCATTATACAGAATGGCTCATTTCAGAATAATATATATTATATTACTGGATTATAATTATTGATGCATAAATTCGGTAATTTGCTCTTTGTCTTTGTTTTAAATTGTTATGTTTGTTTTATGTCTGCAATCTTGGCCAGGACACTCTTGGAAAAGAGTTTTTACTCCTGGTTAAATAAAGATTAAATAAAAAAATAAATGTAGTGGAGCAAAAGTATAAAGTAGCATAAAGTAGTTATTTTATATATATATATATATATATATATATATACATATATATTGTTTTGTGTTGTTAATTGATTTCCATTAATAAATGTATACACACATTTGCATAAAGCAAGCATATTGCATATAGTATTAAATACTTGACAAATCTCCCTTTAAGGTACATTTTGAACAGATAAAAAATGTGAGATTAATTTGCGCTTAATCTCGATTAACTGTGGACAATCATGCGTTAATCACAATTAAATATTTGAATGAATTGACAGCCCTAGCTGTTATATGTTTGTTCACTTCATGGATTGTTTCTGGTGATCTGCAGCTGCCCATGCGACCACCAGGTGGCTCTGTTATCTCAGTCAGAGATAAACTGAATGACATAACCTTGCACTGGCAAAAGGCAGAATCCTCATCTGTCTATATTTTGACACCCTGGGCTGAGTGAGTGTGGAGACCACCCAGTCTACACTCCCCGGTCTTCCACAAACACAACCCCTCTCAGGTCAGTCCGTGCGTTTGGTTCCCTTTGCGTTGACTGACAGGGCACCCTGTCGGCCGGCTTAACTCGGCTGAACTCCTGCGTGACCTCTCGGGACCCCGGCTGCCTATCAGCGGTTCCCATGATGCTAACTCAGTCCAGAGCCAATGCAGAGAGGTATGGCCCGCTCACACCACGCTGGATACTAGGAAGAGACCCACTAATGTCCCACTCAGCACTCATGAGTCATGACAGGACAGCGAGGAAAGCATTTCATACGGTTGGAGAGCAGCAGCTGGCTTTTTATCAGGGCTCAAACAAGGCAGTAATTCATCGTGGCCTATATTTATTGAACAATGCTATTTGCTTATGTGTGTATATTTATAGCCTATTTATATCCATATAGTGGCAGTAATGTGTACTCTACTAATGCGTGTTGGGCCAAGGAGGCTAGTCACTAGATCACATTTCTAATTTGATCTAATTTCTAATAGTAGTGTGTGTTTGATTCTGAGTAGCCCCTCTCCTTCTTGTGTGACAGGTCTGTCGTATCATAAGCCATTTGAGCCTGAGGGATCCATGTGACTCACTCCCAGGAACCAGTAAATCACAAGTTCAAACGCCGACTGGAGATGTGTCACAGTGGATTGTAACCCCCCCCTCCCCGGCTCAGGACACTAGCCAGGAAAGTGTAATAGACGAAATGCAGTGATTGAACGACCCGCTGGAGAAGCTGCAGGAGCGTCTTTCACATATTAATTCTCTGGTTGAATTGACAAATTATCCTCGAGATTGAACGAACTTTGCATGAGAAAATCCCTGGCTTTGTTCTGGCCGCTTTTGTGCAGCAACTTCTAATTTGATTCCCTGTGACACGTCGCCTGCGATGGCCAAGTCCTGTGTGTCCTGGAAGAGTCTCCATCTTTCCTGTGTGTGTGTGTGTGTGTGTGTGTGTGTGTGAGTGTGAATTTGTGCTGCCAAGTCCTCTACGAATCCCATATTCAGCTCACATGTTTCCTGTCCCTGACAACAACTCAGCCCCAGCAAAACCCCCCCAGCAAAGCTTTCTGTCCGTACCTCCTCTTCTGTTTGTCTCCCTAATAATAAATACTATATACAGCAAAAAGTCATTTACCAGGCGAGGAAAAACTGGCATGGCCATTTTCAAACGGGTCCCTTGACCTCTGACCTCAAGATATGTGAATGAAAATGGGTTCTATGGGTACCCATGAGTCTCCCCTTTACAGACATGCCCACTTTATGATAATCACATGCAGTTTGGTGCAAGTCATAGTCAAGTCAGCACACTGACACACTGACAGCTATTGTTGCCTGTTGGGCTGCAGTTTGCCATGTTATGATTTGAGCATATTGTTTTATGCTAAATGCAGTATCTGTGAGGGTTTCTGGACAATATGTGTTATTCTTTTGTGTTGTTAATTGATTTCCAATAATAAATATATACATACATTTGCGTAAAGCAAGAATATTTGCCCAATCCCATGTTGATAAGAGTATTAAATACTTGACAAATCTCCCTTTAAGGTACATTTGAACAGATAAAGAAATGTGGGATTAATCGCAGTAAAGTATAAAGGTTTGGAGTAGGTTGATTTTGAGACAAGTGAACTTATCCCACCTCACTGGGAGATTTTTTGCACTTCTTTGAGGACAAATGAGCGACAACTACTAGATTGGTTCAATGTATAGACTTTTTACATCTGAAAATCAAGACCATACTTCGCAGATACCCCCAGACTTCCTGTCTCAAAGAGGATGTTAACCATATGTCCTCTTCTTCCTCCTCCCAGATGTGTGGGTCCACAGGAATTTGGTTGAAGGCGCTAAAAGCATAAGATGAACATTTGTCATTACAGTAGTGGAACTGAAAAAAAAAAATTGGATTGGTGGCTGAGTAAAAGAAGTTGTGTTTAGTGCCGTAAAGGGATTTTTCGTTGTGCTACAAAGCTGTACAGCAGTTTGTTTCTGCAAAACCTTGGTGGCACAATAGAAGGAGAAGAAGAAGAAGAAGACATACTATTTTTTCACTCTGTTATTAGTTTAGACATTACACACACAGGCCCGAAATACTTACACACATGCACAAACCGTACCTATACACATGCATTAATGGAGAGATGACAGAGCGAGAGATGTCAGCCGTGCTAGAGGCTCTGTGAGGTTGTACTTATACACTCACCGGTCACTTTATTAGGCACACCTGTTCAATTGCTTGTTAACACAAATAGCTAATCAGCCAATCACATGGCAGTAACTCAATGCATTTAGGCATCTAGAGGTGGTGAAGACGACTTGCTGAAGTTCAAACCGAGCATCAGAATGGGGAAGAAAGGGGATTTAAGTGACTTTGAACGTGGCATGGTTGTTGGTGCCAGACGGGTTGGTCTGAGTATTTCAAAAACTGCCGATCTACTGGGATTTTCACACACAACCATCTCTAGGGTTTACAGAGAATGGTCCGAACAAGAGAACATATCCTGTGAGCGGCAGTTGTGTGGACGAAAATGCCTTGTTGATGTCAGAGGTCAGAGGAGAATGGGCAGAGTGGTTGGAGATGATAGAAAGGCAACAGTAACTCAAATAACCACTCGTTACAACCAAGGTATGCAGAATACCATCTCTGAACGCACAACACGTCGAACGTTGAAGCAGATGGGCTACAGCAGCAGAAGACCACCCGGTACCAGCACCGGTCACTTTATGAGGTACACTTTGTACCTCATAAAGTGTCCGGTGAGTGTAGGTACAGAGGTGCTTTAAGCTCAATGCATCACCAGGCTAACATGCTGACAAAGACAATGCTAACATGCTGTTGTTTTTAAAGTAAACTTTCTATCTATTAATCGTCACGTACTGTACATAGTATACATGCATGAAATTTGAAAGTATCCTTGAGGTTGGTGGAAGTTGTCGTTAGTTCTGCAGACCTGTAGTTGATCCAACATCCGAGAGCTGTTAACTGCAAAAGGAAGTGATGTCACTCAAAGTTATCCCAGTCATGCTGCGTTACACAGCAGGTGCAGATAATCAAGAATTACATGTTTTGGCATGTTTTTGAAAGTATTTGTCTGTTTCAGTTAGACAGAAGTTCACACTTTAGAGGCTAATGCACCTTTTTTTCTGTCCTTTTTGTTTGATCGCACCACATTATACATGAGAACACAGAAAACATACTACCATCTCAACCCAACAGCGCATAATAATAAACATCAGCCCCTTTTCTGTTCACGTAACTTTGTCTTTCCATCTTTTCATTATTAGGCTGCAGCGAAGGTTAGAGGACCTGGAATCTTCTGTAAAACATCGATCATCTGTGTGCACGCTGAGTGAGTGGTGAAGGAGATGCAGAGATGTCTTGGAAGGAGGCTGAAGCATCGCTCCAGTATGTGGATCTGATTTCTTTTCATAGGAAAGTACAATAAATATACGGCAATTTATCTTGGTTTGATCATTGTCAGTGAAACCATGTCATTACAGAGATCATTAAGGGTCACAGGTTGGATCAATGCAGCAGCCGGTATGCCCGATTGAAGCTGTGAGCTGATATCTTCTTGCACATTGTAATTGAATCTGCACAAGAGTGAACAAATATTGTAGATAACTTTGGAGGGAATAACTTTCTTATCTCTCTCCATCGCAGTTTCACTTTCTGCCTCACACACGCCTCCACAACTTGATACAGTACGCACACACTTACACACTCCTACAATGTACTGGTAAGAAAATAACATGCAAGTCATATTACACTGGGTGCTCAGTTTCAAGCATCACACATATATACACACACATGTGCCCCGGGTGCACACAGGCCTCTGTGTGGTTGTGGCCGTGTCCAGTATGGACGCATAGAGGAAATTCTTCCCTCCCAATTTCCCGGGACTGAACTGGGAGTGACCTGGTTGGCAGACACACAGCCCCGATGGAAGGAATGTAACTCAACTCCCCCCGCCTCACCCTCAACACCCCCGTCATCCATCCAGCAGTCTGCTGGCCCAGCTGTGTGAGGACAGAGAGGGAAACGTACAGCGCTGTAGGGTGAGAAGGATGTCTTTTATCTCCGAACAATTCGTGAAACTATACGTCGGTGAATATTAATCTTTGTGGAGTCTGGCTAGCGTTCATTGTATGAAAGGTTCATCTCTGTTTGACAGCAGGTCTCTGGAGCACCAACAGTCAGTCCAAAATGCTTTTTTTTTTTTTTTTTTTTTTTTTATGCAACTCAGAAAATACTTCCAGTTCCGCCAAAACAAGTAGTAGCAACAATTGCAACAGTAACAACAGAGCAAAAGAGACCACATCCCGTCTATTCTTGCATCCTTACACTGGCTCCCCGTTCATTTCAGGATCAACTTCAAAATCCTTCTAAAGCCTTGTTTCCACCGCAGGAACATTTCCCCCGCATCTAGGAACCTTTTGAGGAAATCATTGTGTTTCGACTGCAGGGATCAGGGTCTAAATTAAGTTGCGGGGACATTTTCTAGGGCCTTTTTGCCCTCATAAATGGAACATTTGCATAAAGCAAGCATACACTCACCGGCAACTTTATTAGGTACAAGGTGTACCTAATAAAGTGGCCGGTACTAGTACCGGGTGGTCTTCTGCTGCTGTAGCCCATCTGCTTCAAGGTTTGACGTGTTGTGCGTTCAGAGATGGTATTCTGCATACCTTGGTTGTAACGAGTGGTTATCTGAGTTACTGTTGCCTTTCTATCATCTCCAACCACTCTGCCCATTCTCCTCTGACCTCTGACATCAACAAGGCATTTCCGTCCACACAACTGCCGCTCACTGGATATTTTCTCTTGTTCGGACCATTCTCTGGAAACCCTAGAGATGGCTGTGCGTGAAAATCCCAGTAGATCAGCAGTTTTTGAAATACTCAGACCAGCCCGTCTGGCACCAACAACCATGCCACGTTCAAAGTCACTTAAATCCCCTTTCTTCCCCATTCTGGTGCTCGGTTTGAACTTCAGCAAGT
>CAKAOH010022323.1:0-16579 GCA_916701665.1 Sebastiscus tertius
TCTCCACCTGAACTGTACTGATGAACCGGTGGGGGCGCTGTTATACCAAAAAACAATACATACAGTAAAGAGGTAGGCCTACTCGAAACCTTATTTCTAAAGTATAACTATTAACTATTAATACTGCACAGTAAAAGTCCTGCATTCAAATGTTAATTTCAAATGAATAGTGAAAGAGGTATTATCAGCAGAGTGTACTGACATTTACTCAACATCTGTTCAAAGTGGAGCTTTAAGTTCTAAAATGATGCTGGATCATTTACTATCGTATTTTAATTGTTATATTTTGAGTCGTTGGCACTGCCAGATCTAAATATATATTTCTATGTTGCCCAGATAAAGCACTTAATGACACATGGATGAGTGAAACAGAAAAAAACAAAATGGAAAGTAATAGAAAAAAAGCTCAGTCCAATCATTAGATGCAGTAATATTTGGTAGAAGTAAAGGAAAAAATAGAGAAATAAATAACTATTGCATTTCAAACACAATAAAAACATGGAGGAGGATTTTTAAGGTAATGAAAATAACAGAAAATGAAATGTTTTATCTGAAGGAAATAGCTGGAAATCCAGAATTTAAACCAATTGCAACAGACACGGTCTTTAACACATACGCAAAAAAGGGAGTAGTTAGATTTTGGCAAATGTTTACTGGTAATGAAATGGACACTTGAAAACATCTTCAAACATTATAACATACCTAACTATCAATTTTATAGATATCTACAAATTACAACTTATGTAAAAAGTAAACAAATAAAAGACAAGATATTCACCCCCTGTTGAAATATACTGTATTTTAAGCAATTATAATGGCAAACTCAAATATACTATAGGTAATGTATATAAAATCTTACAAGGGAAAGAAGAAACAATAACAATCTTTAGGGCCTCATGCAGCTTCCTGCTTTGACTAACATTAACGGTAAACTCTGCTCCTGGTGTTTTTCCGTGAACTTCAAAGAAATGTGTTTATGGTATTTTGTCACAAGCACCTTTATTTGCTGACTCAACAGAAGAGGTATAATTATCTGGAATTGATGCCACTCCCTCGAAATAAGTGTGTTCCATAACAGCAAAGAGATCGCTACACTCTCATCTTTTCCCTCTCTAGTAGAAAGTAATTCCAGAGACGTCTTTGGGTTTCCTGAGAAACAAAATGTGATCAATTCAGTCAGGTTTATTTATATGATGTCAGTGCCACGATGCACACGATTTAAAACGGACCGGCATAAAAAGCAGGAAGATGATTTTTTTAGTAATTCGTTTGAACTGACTAAAGCTAGAATATACACCGGTTAGCCATAACATTAAGACCACTGACAGGTGTTAATGGGGGCCTTTTGTAAGTTATTTCGGGGTACAATGAGTTAGAATAGTAACACTAGAATGGCACTCGGAGAGTGCAGATTTCCGCCAATGCGTGACTTTAAAGGTCCCATATTATGTTCATACTTGTATTTTGTGTTTTTACTAGAAGATGTTTACATTCTGTAATGTTAAAAAAACAACTTTATTTTCCTCATACTGTCTGCCTGAATATACTTGTATTTATCCTCTGTCTGAAACACTTTGTTTTAGCACATTACAACGGAATTATGTTGCTAGGCAACAGTTTGGGTCCATGGTTACTTCCTGTCAGCTGATGTTATTTACATACACTGCAATAGGAAATAAACTGGGACACATTTAGAATGTTTATATCTAAAACCATGTGATGATATATATTGTATATTTGTGACATCACAAATGGACAGAAATCCTAACGGCTTGTTTCAAACGCACAATTTCTGAATACGGGCTGTGTGTATTTCTCCGTATATTGAATGTTTCAATACTTTCACAGTATTTATATGGCACTTTAATCTGCTTTATACTATAACAGACATGACAATCTCACTTATTACAATATGGGACCTTTAAAAACAGCTCACAGCTGGCGGTTACGTGAGGTGGTCGGCTTATTATTAATACGGTGTGTTTCCGTGTAACGTGTCGGCGGATGCCTCTCTCATTCAGCAGCCTTGTTATGTCTATCTACCGCTTTTTTCTTTCTCACCGCGGACGGCCAGCAGCTCCCGCACACACATCCACACACGTATCTCTCAGAAGGAGGCGTGGTCACACTTCATCAACGAGTCATCGGCTACACTGCGCATGTGTTAATGCTCAGGCTGATCGGAATCCTTAAAAATATTTCTGAATCCGAATCGCCACCAAAATCTAATCGATTGTTCATCGTGCCACACCCCGCCCCTCCCAAAAATTTCATTCAAATCCATCGTGGACTTTTAGAGTAATCCTGCTAACGGACAAACAAACAAACCAACCAACAAATGTGAACCCCAATAAAAAAGGAAAGCACCAGGCAGGTCATTTTCATCTTGTCCTTCAAGTCTGCGGATCACACTGTCTCTGGTTAACAGAGGATATAGACCTCATAAGTTCATCACTACTGTCATGTAACAACCTTATTGTTACATCTTCTTTTTATATACACACAATTTGTTTTCAGGTCTTTAGTAATCCATGGTTTGTAATTTGGGGAAAAAAAATGCACAATTTCACATGAAGTAATGGTGTCCCCACAACACAATATGTTTAATAAAAACAGTCTTAGTTATTCATTCAAGTCAGAGCATGCATTGTAAAAGCCATGCCGCGCTGTGCAATCATCAAAGCAAACATGCAAACTGATAATAGACACCTCCAGACAGGCCTTCATGGGCAAAATAATATGCCACCATAGGCAGGAATGTACAAGCACCGGGCTCCCTTACATGTAGGTGTACTGTATGTGCCTGTGGGATCCTTCACCTAACCTGCACCACTGGGCACCATACTCCAGTGCTATTGATATTATTCACAAGGCGTTCTTGATTCATATATTTGCCTGGCCTGTCATCCCAGCATCTGGACTATTATGCCAGTATGCCTGACTACTCACTAGGCTGTACGGTGTGAGGAGGACTATTGTATACATATTTTCAAAGTGTATTGTTTTTTGCAGTTAATATACAAGAAGTCAGTGTTTGATAGGAAATTACATCACACTTGCAAAGGTGGAATCCATCAAACTTGTAGCAGCATGTAGAGCATGGAGACTTGAGGCTGCATCCATTATGAGTGTTTGTGCATAACCTCAGCCACGGGGCTCACTCTAAAACTCTAAATGAGTTTGGAGGATGCAGGAGAGCTGAACCTACTGTCCGTTGCCGACTTCTGCATTCACGTAGTGTTGCTTTGCATTGAGTCCTGGCTGCATTGCAACATGCCAATAGATGTTGTCAAGGTCAAGGAAAACTTTACTATCCTCTATGGGCAATTTGTTGTACAGTCAGCACTAACACACAGTCATCAAACAAATACAATAAACACAATAAATAGCCTATTAAAAGCAATAAATACAAAAGCTTATAACATACAACATTACAGGGCATTGTTTAGGAAACCAATGGCAGTCAGAACAAAAGAATTTCTGAGCGTATTGGTCCTAAATTTAGGCAAACTGTGTCTGCGGCCTGACGGGAGCAACCTGAACTCAACGGACAGGGGATGGCTAGGATCAGCTAGGAACGACTGAACCTTCTTCAAGGTCCTACTTTGGAACAGAAGAGTCAAGTCATTCAGGATGGTGCCTACAATTTTGCTGCACACTTTGACTATACCCTGCAACCTGTTACTGATTTTGAGGGTAAGCAACCCATACCAGCTGATAAAAGAGAACGTCAAGACAGACTCGATAAAACAAGAATAAAACATAAAAGAATAAAACTCTTGTGTTGTTATATAAGAGTTGGAGAAGGTGTGGTTAAAAACACAGCCGTAAAGTGGAACAAAACATTCCTGAAGTCTGCGTTGCACTCTCATCAAACTGCCATGTACAAATGAAAGGCAACACCCAGTGACCAGACACAGTCGATACTTTCCCACATGTGACGCAAAGCTGACTGTATCCCAACAACCTGTGTGTTGACAGGTTGGTGATGACAGATGCGGGCACATGACTGTGACAGCTACAGATGCCCTGAGAGGCAAGTGAGAAAAAAAATCCATCCAAATTGTTTTTTGTCCTGTGTTTATGACTTAAGAACAGGTGAAAAAATGTCTGGCCACGATCATTTTTCTAAGTTCATTCATTTCAAGCTCATTCTGGCCACAAGAGGCATGTAGTGCACCACTACCCCAAGACCACTGAAAGCATTCATGTCTAATTTACATAACTTGCCAACACACACACACACACACACACACACTATACAGTATATATATATATATATATATATACATACATATATACTATGGCATGCCGTCTACGAAATTATTATATATATATATATATAATGTGAAATTTGAGAATATTGAATGAACCCTGAGAATATTTAATGAAATCCTGAATATATGGAATAAAATCTGACGTCATCAAGGCGCTGCTGCCGTCTTGTGTTTTAGGTCATTGTCAGTACAGATCTTGGTGCTGCTAGACGTGTGTGTCACTATGAGCGAGTCGGCAGGAAATCTAGTATCAGCAATCCTAAATAATGAGGAGATAATGAACACCCTGGTGAATGTGTGTACCTAGGGCCAAAATAATACTGGTAAACATATTCAATACCGTTCTACAGATGAAGAGTTTAGTCACTTTTTCATCGTGGAAGACTAATGCAGAACTGAACTAGTTCACTAAAGTTGGAAAAATATTGCCAGATTTAATCTTCCGGGATCAATAACTCTTAAACGAAACGTTAAAACACAAACAACAGCTCTTTCTAATACAGTGTATGTATATATATAAACTATTTCACCCACTACTTTCTGCTCTAATTCATGCTTCCTTCAGTCATCAGTAACGCCGCTGAAGATGATTTAAACGGCGTGTTAAGAGCTCCCCAGTATTCTATGAACAGTGTGGCGTTTGTCTGAGTGACTGGCCTGAGCTCTCACATTACAGGGCAACAGGTTTCCCTTTAGTAAAGGCTCATGTTTCAGTCAGGTGAACAGCAGAGAGAGGCTGGGAGGAGGAATGTGGAGGAAACTGGGCTGCTCTGACCCAACTGAGAGGCAGACAGAAAACACAGTGAGGAGTTCCCACGCCCTGTTCTCTCCCACACCTACACACACCTCGTACTTATGCGAGGCCATTTTAGTTTCACATAGCGTCCTGACATGAATCATTGACTATATACTATAATACGGTGTGCTGCTGCAATAGGCTTTACAATAGATATCACCAGTCATTGCTCCACTTGTTACAGTACCATCTTTAACTCTGTTCAATTTTAAAAACACAAACCAAAATATATATTTATACAGCTCTGGAAAAAATTAAGAGACCACTTCAAAATTATCAGTTTCTCTGGTTTTACTATTTATTGGTATGTGTTTGAGTAAAATTAAATTTATTGTTATATTCTATAAACTACTGACAACATTTCTCCCAAATTTCAAATAAAAATATTGTCATTCAGAGCATTTATTTGCAGAAAATGACAACTGGTCAAAATAACAAAAAAGATGCAGTGTTTTCAGATCTTGAATAATCCAAAGAAAACAAGTTCATATTCATTTTTAAACAACAATACTAATGTTTTAACTTAGGAAGAGTTCAGAAATCAATATTTGATGGAATAACCTTGATTTACAATCACAGCTTTCATGCGTCTTGGCATGCTCTCCACCAGTCTTTCACATTGCTGTTGGGTGACTTTATGCCACTCCTGGTGCAAAAATTCAAGCAGCTCGGCTTTGTTTGAGGGCTTGTGACCATCCATCTTCCTCTTGATCACTTTCCAGAGGTTTTCAATGTATATATATATATATATATATAAATAAGATTAAAGCTACACTATGTTGTGTTAACAGAAGTTATAATTGTTGACAAATATTTCAGTGAATAAATGTGCTTATATCTGCTGTTATGAACCATTTATTAAGTGTTTATATGCTGCTTATAAATGCTTCAGACAGTAAAGAGTTATGATGTCTACGGGATTCTAGATGGCCACATGGCTGACATTAGCATGACATGCAGGGAGGGTCACTGAAGGCCAGACTAGTTTCTCAGACTAGTTCCTCAGACTAGACATGTCAAAGCAGCTTACTCTGTCTGTCTGTTTTCTCTTTGTGTGTGTGTGTGATTGCTCATTCATTTCAATTTCCTGTAAAATCGTTTTTCACTGAATAGAATCTGCAGGCCACACTAGCCATGTACAACACACAGCGGCACATTGTTGGTTAATGGTTGCAGCTAGCTGCACACCTCAACTCTGCTGTTTCTTAGCTTTTTTCCTATATAATTTATTTGATCATCATACATTTATTTTGTGGCATTTGGGCTATCTTCAAGAAATGTATGTGTCGGTGTAAAAATCTACTGTCAAAAACTCAACTCCCTTTCAGTTTTATCGTTCAGCTTTCCCAGTTGATTGCAGTTCCTTAGATGGTTGATGTGGCTCTGAGAAAAAAGTTTTGAGAAGTGAAGCACAATCTCTTTGGAAATCTCTGCGTCAAACGCTGCCAAAAGTCTGAAGGAGCACCACACCGACACCAGCAAAATTAAAAATCTGCCAAAAGTCCCAAAACAGAGACTGACTGACACCAATAGCATCCTCATGTGCTGGCTCCATGACTCACAGACACACCTGGATTGAACTGTAAACCGCACCGTGCCCAGACTGCCTGTTGATGTCAACTAACAGCCCTCCTTTGAGTCATTTGTTTTGTTGCTAAAACCCAAGGTCAAGAAAAACACCTTAACATTTACTGTTCCACTGAATTACAAATCAGGAAATAGGTTTCTCATTAAATACAGCCCACCAAACTAACATGGGCATCAACCCCAGAGTCTTTTACAGATCTGCTGTTTAACTTCACCTGGATAGTTGCTATGGCAAGCGATCAAACAACAGTCACAAGGCCAATTCATACTTTACGCATCCGCGTATCCGCGACGGTCCCGGTCCGTGAATCTGCGGTGGTCCACTTTGGTCTGTGTGATGTAAATGTCGTCCATCCATGTCTGTGGACGGACACACTCCAGTTGGTGGCGTATGCACCTCTAACTGGTTTGCCAAGAAGAAGAAGGAGACAACAAAGTGGAGGCTTGTTTAGAAGAGAGTTTGTGCGAGGAGATCTGCCGTTACCCACATTTATATAGGTCGTCTTTAAAGGAATACAAAGGCAGACAAAACTCCTGGCAACTCCTGGCAAACAACATTATGGTGCATTACCGCTACCAACTGGAATGGAGCGTGGATCGGGAAACGCACACGCATGGAACGCCAGACCAACACAGACCCTCAGTTGTGGTATGAATGGAACTGCATGTGGGTCTCAACCCGGTACTTGGCCACAGCTGTCCGCAGACGCGAAACGTATGTCCGAGGATTTAGTGCTGATGATATCAGTCAGATAGTATCAACTTGCCAAGATACTTTCAGCCCCCTGATGAGGGTCGTGTCTAGAAGGTACCCCAAAAGTTGCGAAACTCTCGCGAGATGCTTAATGTTAGGCATTCATCATATTCACATTGCAGCCATTTTGCTCTTACGTCACGCTCAGGGTGGGAAGGATCTCCGGAAACATGTCAGACAGCTACATAGCTATGGTGAAGTGGTCCAAACATCTGACTTGCGTACCCCAACATCATGGACCTTCAGTCCAGTCGCTGTATCTCTTTGTTTGGACTCTTTCGGGGATCTTCACAGACCTATCCGTCCACGTTTGATTGTCTCAACACTTCGCTGCGGTGAACAAGTCAAACGTTTGGACCACTTCACCATAGCTATTTAGCTGTCAGACTAGTTTCCACACTCCTTCTCACCCTGAGCATGACGTAAGAGCAAAATAGCTGCCGTGTGAATATGGTGAATTGACCTCGAATGGTTAAGGTGGTTAAGGTTAAGATAGCCCCGTCCCCATCCCCGTCCCCGGCCGGCTGCACACAATGACTGCTGAGGGCTTTTTTCCTGTTAGAAATACAGAACAGCTGCAGATGGATAGAGGCTGGGTGTTTTGTTTACATGCCTAATAGCACCAGGTTTAAGTGTGGCTTTGCGTACTTGCTATGACTAAAAAATCATTCAGCAACTGATTTTTGGGTGTGCCAGCTGCCTCTTGCTGCCTCTCATGATGGTCTTGCGTGTGTGAGTTTTCACATGTTTTCGCCACTTGTAGGTTACCTTCCCTGATGAGGGAGGGGAGGGATTAGTTTTAAAAAGGATGTGTCTGTGTTTGCTCTTGTTTGCTGCCATAAGAGCTGGGTTATACTTTGGAATCGATCATGATTGTTTTTTTGGTGACACTCCATGTGTCCCTCCAGTTACTGCAGCGGATCAGCACTATTAAATCTGTAACTCATACCTCATCATATGTAACAGTGAGCACTGTTGTACTCTGCTGGGTCTCCTTAGAGTCCTAAAACCCAGAAATGAGTTAGCATTTTAGCACTTCCTGTTCCCTCATCTGGAGGTCAACAGCTTTTTAGTTAGATGGCTGAAGGAAGGTCTGTGGTTAACACAAGCTGAAGAGATTTTAATGTTTTGTTCTACGACATAAAATACATCAGGAAATATCTCACTCAGGACTTTTGAAGCCTTTATGTGTCTTAAAAAGGCTAAATGAGACTACTAAACGTCATCACGCTGACTCGTCCTCCTTTACAACCAAGTGGTGTATACTCACACTCATGTGACCGTGGTGTAGTTCGTTTATAGCCTAACGTTCGCCTTTTTACTTCTGGCAATTGCATTCACACTTTAAAAATCATAAAGTGTTATCTTGCTGAATAAAATGTGTAAATATCATAAACATGTGTTCGCCACAGAGATTATTTTCTGCAATAATCCAAAACCCAATGGAACAATCCCATTGGCTGTTAGTGGAGGGAACCAGGGCGATGCTAACATGGCAAAATACTGTTAAAATCTGCCTCCAATAAGTATTCCAACTAATCCAAGGCTGCTCTTACATGCTCTATCTTGTGATTTTATCTAGCAGGTAGCTTAGAGACTTTTCAAAAAATGCAAGGCCACCCACATTGTCAATACATTTCTTTGGTTCCTCCCCTAATACCTCTACTACTACTACTCTAATACCTCACAGTAATGTAACAGCTCTGAGTTCTAGCTAAAAGTTCATAAAGAGTTTAAGAGGAGACACTACAGGTGAACGGGGTAATAACCATAACAATTAGATATCACCATAAAACTTGACCAGTTGATTCCTGACATTAAGACGATTAGTTTTTGTATTTTTGAAAATGTTATGTTTAAATGTGCAAATGAGGCATTATCTAATTAAATGAAATGTGAACATTGAATAAAGCCAGATTAATCATTCTTGTTTCATTTTGTTGACATATTAAAGACAAATACAAATCGCTCCTTGGACTGCTTCCGTAGTATCTGAGTACGTACATGTGTACAAACCAAAATCAACATGGCCTGCACTCTCACATTATTCTACAGATGTTTGCTTCCATAGTTGTTTTGTATCTCTTTGTGTCTCTTTGTGGTTGTTTTGTGTCTCTTTGTGGTTGTTTTGTGTCTCTTTGTAGTTGTTTTGTGTCTCTTTGTGGTTGTTTTGTGTCTCTTTGTGGTTGCTTTTGGTCTCTTTGTAGTTACTTTGTGTCTCTTTGTAGTAATTTTATGTCTCTTTGTAGTTGTTTTTTGTGTCTTTGTAGTCACTTTGTAGTTTTGTCGTGTCTCCCAAACTCCTAAACCATTCTTTCCTAATAATAATAATAATAATAATAATAATAATAATAATAATAATAATAATAAAAGAAAACATATTCTAATGTGCATTATTCTTTTTTTATCTGAAGATCTTATAATACATAATTTAAACCATTTGTTATGTATATTTATATTATATATATTGTTGTATATTTATTATATATATTTGACACATATTAAAGGAAATGTAAATCATGGGGGCAGAAATGTTGCTGCATAACAGGAATGACCCAGAAGTAATATAGGCTACTTTCTCTCTCTCTCTCTCTCTCTCTCTCACACACACACATAGCCACACACCCTCCATCCTGAGGGTCTGTGTGTGTGTGTGTGTGTGTGGTGGAGCACTCCTCCTCCTCATTCATAAGCCTCCTCCTCGCCTCCATCAGCTCACAGTCTGTTGGGAACTCTTACCGGCGCCACCGGGACTCTACCGGTTCACTTGATACGGATAACAGGACTTTTCTCCCGTCATGACTCGGGTTCCTCCTCCCGTCTTTGTGTTGCTGCTATGTGCGGTGAGTAACCTACCTGTGGAGTTTCCTACTGTGTTTTAGAAACTCTCTTGTTTAGTTAACGCTATATGTGGTTTAGATAGGTCTTGGCTCTACTTCACTGTTGTTATAAACCTATAGCCAAATTATCTGCCTGGAGCCAGAGGACTCAAGTTTCAACAACTGACAAAGAATCCGCATTCAGAAATAAATAGTTCCAGTATGGTCACCTGTCGACACCACTGGTCCTCATCTTCTGAAACACATTTACATCTCAGGCAAATGATCTTGTCTATGTTGACAAATACCTGGCTGCCATGGCAACAGACAGGTGTGTTGAGTTTCACAAGTTAGAGACATCACTTCACTTCTCATTCAACACCATCTGAGAGCTTGTCTACATCAGCCTTAATGAAACAAGGCCTAGTAACCACAAATCCATTTGTGGTCAGTGTGTTTAGGATGAATCATAAAAAACTACGAATCAGAACTAATCAGAAGTATTATGCGGTGCAGTTCAGATACCAGACCAGGTTATCATTTTGTTGCTTGATCCTTTTTGTACCCAGGCCTAGAAAAAAAAAATACTATTTGTACGGTTTCGTTCGCAGCCAATCACCACCAGCGTTCTTCGGTTTAATGCGACGTGTGATTGGCCCACCACCGCAGCAGCTACAACCCATACGGGCTGTGCTGTGGTGAAGTAGACTGTGGTATATTTGACGTTTTGAGTTAGTTCAGCATGCCGAGATGCCACCAAATCCTCGGTACGCTACTCTATAGGTATTGCTATCACTTCAAGGGTACTGGTTTCTAGTGGTACTGGTATCGTAACTTTTAATAAGAATTATCCGACTGAGATAAAGGATAGCAATGAATCATAGAGATAATGTCTTATATGAATAATTAAGATCACGTGTGATTGCTTTGTGCTCAGTAACTTTCTCATACTTGTCATGCATCTGGTGAGTAAGACCTTGTCTTCACTACTCACTGAGAGATGAGAGGCCACTCCTTTCTGAGTCTACCATACCTCACGTGTCATCCTGACACGTCCATGCGGACCCCCTTTCTGAGAAGATTTTGGTTGTTAGATATGAACAAGACTAAAATTCTAGTTGTCAACTACAGTTGAGGAGATAACTGTGGAGGAAGTGAAACCTATGATCAGAGTAGTCTCTATTATGACTCACACTGGGTTCACTTCTGTAGTGGATTAAAGAGTGACAATAACCAATTCACCATTTTTTTCCACCAAGCAGTCCAGTCCAGTTTAGTCCAGTCCAGTCCGGTTCAGTACAGTCCAGTACAGTTCAGATCAGTTTTTTATACATTAGAACGGTTATTTTCGTGTTTCCATTAGCAGAAGTTGTGGATGGTACCAACAGAACAACTCCATTCTTGGCACCACCTCAGTCGAGACTCCAAGCGAGCTGAGCTGACACTAGAAGGTGGAGTTAAATTTTAAACAATGGCAGCTTGCAAAACTCCAGTGTACATGACACCGTAGAACAGACGGAAGTGCGGAAGTTCCTCTGTTTGGTTGTCGTTGAAAGGATTCTGCGAGTGTTCCGTTGAAGATGATGTCACGGCGGTTTCACATGCTGTCGCTACTGCGATCAGCTGAGAATCCCGCCTATACACTGAGGGGGTACTACCAGCAGTGGAAACACGGCTTAATGGGCCCCACTGTTGGTTAATCCCATTCAGTCTCTGATGAAGACCGATGATGAAGGGATTTACTCACAGAAGTGGAGTTACAGGTACATCAACACGAGGACTGATGACAAAGACAGCTCAGTGTTTGATGAAAGCCATATCGTCATTTTCAACACATAGAATGCTGTCGCTTCATGCTTCTCACACCGTGCACGCACATGCCGTGGTTGCACTTGTATTCTTTCACCAAGCAGCAACAGACAGTAGAAAAAGCGTCCGTCAGTAGGCGGGTGGGGCTGACCTGAACACCAGGTCAGTCCCACCCGCTCTCTCAAACTGGCAGGTCAAATTTCAGCCAGATTGAACTGTGCCGGAGCAGGAGGAGGTGAGAGCTGCATTTGTTCCCCTTCTTTATTTACATGAAATAAAGATCAGACTTCTTCTCAGGACTGTCTGGGCATACACGTGTACTCGACCGACATCTCGCCGACTATACCATGTTTATTTTGTTGGAGTCTGAGTTGTGATGGGGGCTGGTCGTTTCTCCATTTCTTCAGCTGAACTGAAGAGAGAAAGCACGCGCGAGCACGTCACATCCACTGGAACACTGACCTGGTGTCCTTCCAGTCCTTCACATTAAAAGCAGTCTACAGGCTGATAGAGGAAACACAGAAAGTCGCTTAAGGTCTAATTTTTTGGGTTAGGTTACAACCTGTCCCCTCATTTGCAATAAAAAAACGATTTATACGTGTAAAAAAAATGACATACAGTACCTTTAAGTGATATGCAGCTGACTTTACCTACATACACGAATGGATTCATCTGTTAAGTAAGGGTTCCCTGTGAAGTCATTATATCTATTGTGTTGCAGGCTGTTGTTGTGGTGATTATTAAGTCTGGAGACAATCTGGTAAGAAAAAAAAAAACATGGCTTCCCCCTCCTATGTCACTGAAGGAAAATGAGGACTACACTAAAAAGGAGTCTATTGCCAAGGTGAGTCACTGATTAATTATACCCACTAACTGTGGAACAATCAGACAAAGAGGGGACTATCTGACCACAGACATGCATGGATCTGCAGGGCTCATGTGCTTTTCTGGTGCAAATGTCTTCAAGTTTTTTTCTTCTTCTGCTTTGTGTTTCAGATTCGGTCAGATTTTGAAACTGAGTCAAATATTGACTACTCTCTGGAAGGTATTGGTGCAAATCAATATCCCTTCCACGTGTTTATAGTAGACCGTAAAACTGGATTAATTAGGGTGACCAAAATACTCGACAGGGAGGAAATCGATACGTACAATGTGAGTGACACATGACAGTTTCTGTTCTATTTATTGTACTTTTTGACTGTGATGTCACTTTTCCCTTCATAAGCTTCAGTGATTGGTGCTTTTCATGTCACATATTGAGATATTTGGCAGCTACTTGCTACACATTAACGTCACAGGCTATTTATGTTTGCAAGTGTACGTGCTAAAACAGATGATAAAGACAACAACATTTAAGAAATGCTTCTGTTTCAGCTGTCTGGTGTTGCTAAGTACAGTGATGGCAGAGAGGCAGAGACAAAGATTGACATACGAATCAAGGTTGTCGATGAGAACGACAACGCACCAGTGTTTGGAGTCATAAAGGCCGGGGAGGTGCCGGAGCTCAGTGCTGCAGGTTAGTGATTCCTCTTTTGTGGACAAATCACACAAATTCCCACCCTAATATGTGTTGGCAAAGTAATCCCACTGGACCTTATATCAATAAAACAAAAGATTGTGGTTTTGTATATGCAACATCATCTATTTTGTTACCTCTTTCTACTAAGCTGCTTAAGGTCATACTGTAAAATAAACTGTAGTTCCTGAGAGGGGTTGGTTGTAGATGCTACAACTAAATCAGGGAGTGCATCTTTATCTAGCTAAATACTAAACTAAAACTAAATTGCTTGTAAAGGTTCCTAATGTGTGTAAAGAGCTTTATAAACAGTTTTCAACCGTGGAAGTCATCATTCAGTATCAACATTAAAGAGGACCTATTATGCTTTTGTGCTTTTTCCTCTTTCCTTTAGTGTGTTACATCATTTTTTGTGCATGTAAAAGTTCTGCAAAGTTACAAAGCCCAAAGTCCAGGCCAAAGGCAGCTACTCTCCCCCACAGAAACACTGCTCCTGAACTGCCTGAAATGCTTTGTTTGAATGCCTTTTCTTCTGTAATGTGGTGATGTCACTGAGTAACACATTCGCATAACAGCTAGTTTGGCATGCCCTCGAAGCTAGTTAGAGCAGAGCTGGAGCCGAGTCTGAAGACTTTGGTTCCGTTGACCAATCACAACAGTGGGCCAGCTGACCAATCAGAGCGTTTCAGACAGAGGGTGAAAATAGATAGATAGATAGATAGATAGATAGATAGTAACTTTATTGATCCCGAGGGGAATTCAAGAGGAGCTGCAGACCATTCGGGAGAAGTAAAATAAAGCGTTTTTGAATATTAAAGCATGTAAACATATTCTAGTAGAAACCCAAAATACAAGTATGCACCTGGAAATAAGCATATGTCCTCTTTAATGAGCTCAGTTTGTCTGTTCCACATCAACATTTATTTATTTAGAATTTACCGACATTAAATTTAATGACTGTTTCATTTAATGCTGTTTTTACAGGAACTTCAGTTATGAAAATAACTGCAACTGATGCTGATGAACCAGGGAATGAGAACTCTCAGATCGCCTATTCCATCATAGGTCAGAACCCACCTGGTGACATGTTCTACATTACCAAGGATGGGACCATCTACGTCAAAAATTCTGCCCTGGACAGAGAGGTACAGTATGAATTGCATCGAAATGGCCAGAGCCAATACCAGAGAACTGAAATTCTGCAGTCCATCAGCTGATCAATGTCAATTGCCAATCCAATCACCAATCACATTCAGTCAAGAATGACAAGTTGGTAACAACGGGGGGGATTCCATGCCTTATGTCAATTTACTTCTTTCCATTCTCACCCTCATGACTTTTATTATTGCTAACTACCGACACAACACAATGACCTATACATAGTTAATGTTGGACAACATTTCCATCCATCCTCTTCCTCTTATTGCGGGGGCAGCAGGCTTAGCAGGGTATTGCAGACGTCCCTTTCCCCAGCAATGTTTTCCAGCTCTTCCTGGGGGACCCCGTGGTGTTCCCAGGCCATACCAGAAATATGATCTCTCCTGTTCTGGGTCTACCCCGGGGCCTCTTACCATTTGGACGTACCCAGAAAACCTCTAAAGGGAGGCGTCCAGGAGGGTCCTGATCAGATGTTGACCCACCTCAGCTGACTCCTTTTGATGCGAAGGAGCAGCGGCTCTACTCCGAGCTCCCTCCGGATGTCTGGGCTCCTCACCCTATCTTTAAAGCTGAAGTTATACTTTCTGGGTCCGCTAGGGTCCCCGTGATGTAAATTTCATCATCAGAGGGCGTACATATAAGCTCTGTGTGGACGTCTGCGTACCGCCAATATGTTGTGACGTAATAGTCATGTGGACAAGTCCGGACAAGTCCACGCGGTACTGTGGTGATCTACTGCACATGTGTGGAACACATCCTCCAAGTGTACAATATAAACAGAACTACGACACGTCGTGATGTCTGCAGCTGTCCGTGTACGAGTCTGTTTGGGAGTATAATGGTACGTGTCCACAGGGGTGTTTTTGGACTCAAGGGATCGCCTCGCCCCCCAGCATTGGACGCTTGATGGGCTGCCACTAGACACTCGCCACCTGATTGGACGAACACCTTCCCCTGTGGGCTGCCGTTCCCAGCTTTTAAACCGGAACTAACACGGCGGCTTATTTGGAAACCTTTTTCTCATATATTACGAAAATAGTTTGCCGAAATGTGTTTCTGAAAACGTTTTATGAGAAATAATCCTGCAGTTGCTGAATCTGTTTTTATTTTAGACTGACAACAGTTAGTTTAAAAGTTTCTAGGGAGTTACACCTGTAATGTGCATGCCTCACATGTTTTCTATAATGCTTAACAGTACTGTACAATCTGTAGCTTTATCATTTGCCATCCTATTAGATTATTTTGGGAATTTGATTGAAACATACAGCAAAGTCCTGAGTCCCTGCTCTAACTCTTCCCATTCTAATTTCAGAATGCAGATAAGTACACTCTGACAGTGAAAGGTCAAGACTTAAACGGTGGACCAGGTGGAAACAGTGGAACCGGCACTGTCACCATTAATGTACGAGATGTGAATGACAACCTTCCCACTCTGGAAAAAGAGCAGGTAAATTTCTTTCTCACACTCTTCTGTATCGACATGTGGGACTGTAGAAGAAATGGTTTCCATGAGGGGCTGAATGGTCTCAGTGTTTTCTTTTAAGGAAAACAAATTGGAAATGTTCACATGCTTATGTCACAGATCAAAAATTAAAGTCAAAGAAATGCTAATCAACAAATGAACAGAAATGAACCCTGTTACTTTGATCTCATACTGTGTTTTACTTGCAGTATGAGGGCAGCATTGAGGAGAACACACAGAATGTGGAGGTGATGAGGATCAAAGCAGAGGACCTGGACCTGAAGGACACAGACAACTGGCAAGCTGTGTTTGACATTGTCAAAGGCAACGAGGCTGGTTACTTCAGCATCCATACAGACCCCAAGACCAACGAGGGCGTCCTAATGCTCGACAAGGTACTG